>NW_015149016.1:372681-497069 GCF_001465965.1 Polistes dominula
TTTTTTTTTTTTTTTTTTTTTTTTTTTTTTTTTTTTTTAATCAAGGAACGAGCATTTTTTTCGTATGGCTCTTCTCATAAAAAAATTCTTTTATATTTTATATATTACACATGCCAAAGAGATTTTTATAATTTTGTCTAAATTATTCAATGCAACAACCTTAATCCCCGTATTGCGTAACTTATCACAAATTCCCTTTATTTTTTCCTCAATCTGGATAAAATAAAGTATAATTAATTTTCATGTATTTTTAACGTAACGAATTTCATTGTTTTCTTCTCATTCATTTATTTAAATCCTTATAACTTTAATTTTATAACTAATATTTTCATATAATTATGATATAATAATTGTAAGTAACCGACATTTTTCTGTCAAATTATGAATAACAAGAAAATAAAATTGTATTTGCATTAGAAATGCAAAGAGTACAAATTTGAGAACAATTATAAGCACATAGATTAAGCTTTATGCATAAATAATTAAGAAATTAAAATATTTGTCCATTAATATTAAACAACTTTGACGTATTTCGATCGGAATTTGAAGAATTTCTCTCTCTCTCTCTTTCTCTCTCCAATAAACGAACAATTCATGGAATCTAAAAAACTGATCCGATATAACGGATAAAAGTTTTCACGTTGGAAAACCTAATTTATTAGGCTTTTAAAATACTTTACGCTCTTTTATCAATTTTACTATAAATATATATATATCATTCTCGTTCGGAGCTTTTAATTAACGCTTAATTTATCAATCCTATTCTATCTCTCATTTATTCTATCGGAATACATTCTCGATAAATTAGACTAAACGAGATGGAAATGAAATCAAGAGAAATTCTATACGATTTAATAAATAGAAAGGGGGAGCCACACACACACACACATACATACAGATGTATCTACATATATACATATACAAAGAATGATTATCCAATAAAATATGCACAGAGAGAAAGAAAAAAAGAAAAAAAGAAAAGAAGAGAACGAGAAAGGGAAAGAAAGAACACGAGAAATTCAAATATCTACGATAAGCCTTGTAAAATGATCATGGATTTAGAAATCTCTTCAATTTAATCTCTTGTCGCGTGATAAATAACAACAACAATAACAATAAATAAAAAGGGGCTTGAACTGGTGGTAGTTGAAATGAAGGGGAAATTATTCCTGGTTGGTAAATCGCGTTGTTCACAGCATCGATAACGTGAAATCGACACGGTTGAATGCGACTGTCTCGGTGTACGCAACCCTCTCTCATTTTTTCTCTCTCTCTCTTCTCTCTCTCTCTCTCTCTTATCAATTCTCTGTCTTTCTCATTCCCCTTGAGTAGTAGTAAAAAGCATATGCTCGCGCGTGTCGATTATCGACGAGCCTGTATATCCCCGTATCTATATATACAGTTCCTATCAAAAGTATTTCATTTCTATCGAGTGTCTAACTGTGCGGGACTATGAGATTGTCGAGATGTTTTTTTCGATAACGATTATACTATCAGTTTCCACGAGTTATTCTTTTTATCGATGTTACATCAACTTTGTTAGTTTCTTTCTTTTTTTTTTTTTTTTTTCTATTATTTGAGGAAGATATTTTTTGTTTGTTTGTTTGTTTGTTTGTATTTTGTTCTTTTCGTGTATTCATTTTTGACATTTATCGACGTATTATTTATTGTTTGTTTGGTAACAGTAGGTTTTCATCAATATCTAGTATTCGTCACTCGTTCGAGAATGTCAATCGGAGTTAACGACATTTTGATATACAGAGTGAGTAATTAAATACGAATTTAAATTGTTGTTTACTTTGATCTGCTTTATTAGTTTCGTTTTGTAGAGAAAATTGAGCTTTACATTTTAAAGAAATGTGATTTTGTAAACATTTCATGTTTTATTTCTTTAACATTTTTTTTTGATTATCGTGTTGACGAAGTGTAAAGACCTTATATCACTCCGAGTATTTTGATAAAGACTGTACACTGGTGCGTGCGTGTGCAAAAGAAAAGAGAATGGTGGTACGACATAGGAAGTAAAAGGGGGTGAATCGCTTGATAAGGGGGACCGATGCGGGGTTAATCGCCTCGTTCACACTCACCGCACATCGACGGCACTTGAGTGCATTGTCAAGTGAGTGAGTGAGTGAGTGAGTGAATGAAAGAAAGATTGAAATGAAAGAAAGAGAGAAAGAGAATAGGTAACAACAACAAGAAAAAAAAAAAGAATAAAAAATGATAAAAGGAGAATGAAAGAGAGAATAGAAGGTGCGAAGATCGGGCTTCGTTTTGCAAAGATTTGTTCTTTGTAGAAGAAAAATCTTTGAAAAACGTTAACACATATCTTGGGTATCTTTGTATGTGTATGTGTATATTTATCATTATATTCTCTGATAGAATGAAAATCAATTTAGCATGGCACGTAATCGATAGGTAAATCAATCGGCATAGTTCGGCTTCGCGGTTTGGTTTGCCCGTATTTGTGGTTACGTTCAACGTTCCTCTCGTGCTAGCGATATAGGACACAATGACATTATTTACTAATTGAATAATTGAATTTAATGATAATGAACGAGTTGGGAAATCGAAAGTATATTCAAATGATAATAATTGTATTTTTCTCTATTATTTTATGCACATGAACAATTATATTTATTAGACACTAAATTTGGTAATTGAATATAAATTATACACAGGTATTTGATTTTTGAAAGAAAAGTTGAACAAAATAATAATCTGTTCCAATGAAATAGATATGATAAAACCCAAAAGCAGAGGATAAGGATGTAGTTGTATTCAATAGTATGCTTATGGTACGGACACAATAGATTTTCAAGGGTTAATTTGATTCACGTATCTCTCGTAGGATAATCGCAATGAACGATGCTCGATCGAATCAGAACGTGCGAAAGTACTTGCTCTTTTGTCGATGTAATTAAAGCTAAAATACAATATACATAACTACAAATATTGATATCTTTATCTTTGAAATAATAAACTTTATTGATTAATGATTAATGAATTTGTTATCTATGCATTTAAATATACACACATGCACAAACATGTATATATTTCATATCTCGATGAACATATTGAATGGACATTCGAATGGTTTCCCACTGAAGGCTCTTATTACGCGTCGTAAGTTCGTCTTAAATTTAGTAACCATTCGTATATATCCTTTGAAAGCTTTCAGGAGCCTTGGAAAGCCTTTGAACGTATGATACATACACATAAACATACACACGTGCGTACATATACCTGTACTATTCATACATTCAACGTAGGTCCGTTCCACGAATTTACAGAAATACTGTCCTACTTCGTAAAAGCTGGCCCATTGTTCCATACAACCTTTTACGATTTGTACGTACAAATTGAAAAGTCGACACATCGACGACAATTCAGACGCAAACGTAAAACAAAAAAAAAAAAAAGCAAAAAAAGAGAAAGTTTCTTTGATTCTACATTCGTTCGTTCGTTTGTTCGTTCGTTCGTATATTTAAGTAGTAGAAACGATCAAATGTACAGACGTTATAGTAGAATAAACGTATATTTCACTACTGACTTTTAGCCTTTCTTTGTTTTTTCTTTCTCTTTTTCCTTCTCTTTTTCTTTCTCTCTTAGGTAACACTTTCAGAGAGAAGGACGAAAGTAGCGGGTTCGAAGGTTAGACGAAAATGTGGGTCGATTCTAAAGTTCTAACCTACATTCAGTTTTCATAAATGTTGGGAATATCTACTGTACAGTGCAAGGGAGAGTGCTTGCGGCCTCCACAGGGTGAAACGTAAGAAAGAAAAAGAAGAGTGAGAGAGTGAGAGATAGTTTCATGTCGACGATGATCGTGGATGGGCGGCAAAAGTAAAGGTCAGCTAAAGCTTCTATGTGTTATCGACTGCTTTTATGCGCGAAACCACTTTCATCGTTTCTATTGTCTTTCTCCCCTTTTCTCTTTGTTTTTTCTTTTTTTCTTTTTCGTATACTATACTATTTCACACTGAACGTTCTTCAGACTAAGTACGCTCGGTTAAATTTAGGTATATCTTTTTCCCTGTATATGTATATACCTCTATCATATCCATTTTAACACGAGATTGGTGCTTACTCACACACGTGGACTTTTTAATAAATTTTTCTTCTTTTCATGTTTTTATTACGCAATCTTGCATAACCTTAAGTATTATATCTTTTTCTCTTTCTTTCTTTTTATTTTTTTTTATTTTTTGACTCCCTTTGTACTTTTATCGTATACGTTTGAATGCGAGACTGGTTCTTACTCACACGTAGGTATTAAGAAAAATTTGTTATTTCTTTATTTTTAGAATGCAGCTACCAACGTCGAGTACACACTTTGCATTAATGTCCTTGGTAATGTTAGTAAAATGTAGGACGGACGTTCTAACCCTTAACTGGTTTAAAAGAAGAAAATGAAAATAGTATTCTTATAAGAGAAGAAAGAAAGAAAGAAAAAAAAGAAGAAGAAGGAAGAGACAGCAAGAGAATGGAATGTCTTTCACTGAAAATGTTTCGTACCCGGCAACGCTATTTCCGCGAGGAAAACAGAGATAAGCAGAGTACGTTGTTAAGGTGAAACGCAACCTCCTTGATTTCGAGGAACCACGTTTAACCGAGGAACACACTCAAATAGAATTGTTTCGAGGTTACCCTCTCTTAGTCCTTGCTTTTCTTTCTAGAGATAAGCCGGAATATTTAAGACGCTGTTGGTGATTACTATTTTCATTAATTTCTACCTTTAAATATACACGGTATTTCGTTATACGTGAAACCAGGAAAGAAAAGCTCATACAAACATGTATTTTATTTGACCATGTTTCAAAGTTAGAATCATTTCCGGGTTTTAATAATCTGTGATAGCTTATCTCTATCATCTCCACATAAACTACTTAAAATGATTATTCTTCATTTACTTTCAATGCTTGATTCTCTTACTAGAAGAATTTCATCAATTTCTATTTGATATGCGTAATTTGATTGTGATTTCTGAATTTATTTGATAACAATAGTTTTATTTAATATCCTACTTCGAGCACGTGTATAAAAGGACTGTTAACGGATTTATTTTAATGATGGTTATTTCTAGTATATTTTATAAAGATACATTGGCGTAGATTATTTGAACACAAATGTGGAGATAACTTTGATACATGGTCAAATCGGACACATATTTCATTGATTTTGTACCCTTTGTCCACTTTTAAAGCGAATCTCAAATATTACGAAGTATTTTTACTTTATATTACGATTATTCATATTATAAATTAAATCATAAAATATTGAATATTTAAATTAATTCATTTGCAATATAAAACGTATAAATTAATATTGTATATTAAAAAAAAATTATATTTATGTAAATAAAAATATAATATTAAATATATTTGACCCTTTATATAATCAGCACAAAGTTTTGAACACAGTAATAGAGTATCCATCGCTATTTTTGTCGCATTAATCGCGATTTGATTAAAAGAGAGGGAAAGTATAGACAAAGACAAAGATAGAAAGAGTAGTATCGATCGTGTAGTAGTCATGCATTTCGAAAGGTCGCCAATAACAGAGTGTGCTATCGTGCGAGGTGAAAGGTACACGATGCAGTGTATAATTGGCTTCGAGCTTTTCTCCTGACATTTCCACTTACGAATTACGAATTCGTTGTATAACATTGAGAAAATAAAATGGCTTGTTACGTCCCAAGAAATACGAAGTTTTTTATAAAATTTTACTAACAATAAGCCTGTTGTAACTATTCTGCATTCACAAAGTTTAATCACGACTGGGAAGGTTAACTTTTTCAAGGATTAAATAACAGTAAAAGGATGGCAAATAATAAATAATGAGTTTTTTTGTACTCAATCTGTATATTAGTATACAGTAAATAAGTTAGGAGCGGTTAATTTCAGGAACTGGATTATTTCGAGTTCCGTGACTTCTTCTATTACCACAAGAACGAATGTGTAAATATTCGTAATAATGTCATCGATGACGTAAGACGATTCGCTGGATGTAATAGTATTTGAAGTAGGGAATTTCGTCGGAATTTCTACTATAGGGTATTCCATAGGGGGAAGCAAGTTCTCACCAACGTCTCCTTTTATCGTCAGATTTTAATTCCTGGTGATTATTTCTTTTACACGCTATTCTAGGCATTCGTATATTCATTAAATGATTAATTATTTACGCATTTACCAAAACGTTTTATCAATCACCCGTATAGGGGGAAAGGTGTAATCACGTTGCTTGCCTCTTCACACTTACGGTCGATCCTAGTACTTGTATATTGGTACTCCCACAAACTGTTACTTGGTAACAGTGTGAAAATCGGAGGGATCAGTCGATCGACTTGTTAACACCTGTACAGGGGATAGGTTCAGTGGTGCTGTAGCCCTTCCGTACCTGTGGTCAATCAAGTGCTGCTATGTCAGTACTCTCGCTACATATTACTTGGTAATAGTGGGAAGGGATTGGTTAATCGTCCTTACTGTCATCTATACAAGGGAAATGCTTAGTTCGTGCTGCAACCCTCCCACACTCGTGATCGAAGAGATCGGCCTTTTGTGAAAACCGAATAAGAGCAATTTGTTTTTTAGGCTTTATAATTTGTTAATTATTAGTTATACAATCCCATTTTTCTATAAAGTGTTTTAGCTGTTAGTAGTGGTCGAAATAAATAGATCATAAACGTCATACAATAAGCTTGGGAATCCCATTGAAACATTAATCAATTTATGTTGTCAACTAAAAGCTATTCTTGATTATAAATGTCAGTTTAGGAGCCAAATTCTCGTTATTTGCGAGATACTTTAATTTTTTGCTTCAAGATGTAGAAATTTGTGGCTGAGACTTATCGAATGTTCTCAAATACTTATAATGAGATCCCTATTAGGGAAAGAATGTGTCCTGAGTGGTTTCAATGCTTAAAGAACGGTGATTTTCACGTCGAAGACCGATATTGCGGTGTAAAAGTGAAGGCTTTCGAAAACGCAGAATTGGAGGCATTACCTAATGAAGACTTGTGTCAACAATCACAAACGATCGTTATCGAACGCAATTAATACGTTTGAGCCAAGCTAATGCTTTCAATGTCTTTCAATAAAGATAAACAGCCGAAATACAACGAGTGACACGATAAAGTGGTTTTGCAGCATGACAATTCTCGATGCGAGGATGTATTACCTTACGTTAATGATTCGTTGATGAAGATCGAATAGGAAATGGCGAAGTACTATTTCGTTTGCAATCTCGTTTCACTAGTCTTTTATTTATACTACTAGAAATCGTCTTATCGGTTGTTTATTTCAAATACTTAAAATAAGTCTTACTTGTCTTTTATTTTACATCATTAAAACTTAACTCACTTGCCTTTTACTCTAACTATTAAATGTTGCTTTATCGGTCTTTAATTATAAACTACTAAAAATTATTCCGATAGCCTTTTGTTTAACACTAGATATACCACCATTTTCAGTATACCTATTTCTACTCTTAAAAAATAACAAAAAATGTTTAACAATAATTTATAGACATTTTTAAATAACAATACGCTTAATTATTTACAGAAATCAAATGTTACATGAAGTAGAAATTTTGAATTAAAATGGCCCGACCAGTCAAAATGACTGGTCTGGTATATCTAGTGTTAAACTACTGAAATGGTTTCATTTGTGGTTTGGTTATACTACTGGTTTGGTTATACTACTGATTTCTTGGATTCTATATTTACGTTTAATTCCTCGACTTTATTTCCATTTCTTAGTTTTCTTCTTCTTCTTTGTCTTTTTATGTTGTCCTTGACAATTAGTAAATATATTGTAAAAAACATTGTTACCAGTGATTAGGATCGAAGATCAATAAGATACCGATGCTATTGATGAATACGCGAAACTCATTTGACCTCTTTATTCAATTAAAGGAGGAAATCGTGAAGGAAGATGTAATCAAGATAATTGAAGACACATCTCTTTGGAAGAGTGATGCTGGAAATAAAAGATATCGGAGAGAGAGAAAGAGAAAGAGAGAAACTTACTGGTTTCCTGTTTTATCCTATATATATATATATACAACTTGATGGGGAGAGTAGAACTTTTAATTTGCGAAGAAGACGAAAAAGAGAAAGGGAAAGAGAAAGAGAGAGACAGAGAGAGAGAGAGAGAGAGAGAGAAAAGAAACAAGATGAAGAAAAGAAATTCGTTCGAGATGCAGACCGAAGATTACCTGAAATACGTTTAACAATATAAAAGTGTGCGAGAGAGAGAGATGCCAAAAAGAAAGAAAGAAAGAAAGAAAGAAAGAAAGACAGAGAAAGGGAGATAAAGAGTGTAGAATTGTTTCCACGATCTTCGAAGAACAAAAGGAAAAGTTTTTTATCAAAGCTGTTTGAAGATTCGTCGAATACAAGGAGGAATGATCTTTCACGAATTTTCTTCTCTGAAATGAAAAACGTCAGCAGCACAACTTTCCCAAACCCTCCCATTTTTTCACTCTCTTTTTATCAAATTCGTTCAAACGATGTAGTTGTTGTTGTTGTTGTTTTTTTTTGTCTTTTTATTTATATTTCGTTTTTGTCAAATTTCTCAACGCGAGATGTGCAAACAATTCAATCACAGAGTATCGATCGATCTTCTTGAAAAAATTGTAAAGCTCACGGTATCACGAATCCGAAATATTGACACTACGTTCTCGTTACTTTTCTTGCCTGCGGCGTTGCAACAGAGAAATCGAATCTTTCCCTTACGCGTATAGATTTTTAATATATATATGTGTGTGTATCCATGTACCTTACTTTTTTCTCCTATACACTTTTACCCTCGTTGGTGCTTATCCTTCGAACGATTTTTCTTCGGAAAATGTTCCTCGATGATTATTTTTTGAGATTTTACCTTATGTGCTTTATTCTTTTTATTGTTATTTTTTTTTCTTCTTTTTAATCGATTTCATTTATGTATCTTTGTACTTACCAAGTATATTGCATGAGTTATTTAATTTTACTTTTTATATAATATTATCAAAAAAAAACAAAAAATCTTAATAATTATTTTATGATAAGAAAAACAACATATTTTTTTATCTTGTCAATTTAAATTTAGTCACCCGTTAGATTCGACTAAAGAGTTAAAAGCTGCAGTAAATGATGGCTTACGATTTACGAAGAAGAAACCGTCGACTTTAACTAAAATGTGAAAATAATTGTCGAAGTAGTTATATACTTGGAAACATAAATCTACATAGGTAAACTACGAAGAGATATAAACACATTTGTGAGTAAAACTACGCTTGGATATAAACGTGGAAGATGTCCTCGAGAGGTAGAATGGTTTTTCAAAGTACATAGACACACTACATTTACCATCTGATGTAATAGTGATAGAAGTACTGCTAGTAGTAGTAGTAGTAATAGTAATAGTAGTAGTAAGAATTGTATCTGTGACAGTCGCGTGACCGGCACCCGAAAGATCGTTCAAGATGACGATACCATCCGTGGAAAAGCTTCGTGACCCGGAAATGTTAGTAAAGGAGGCCCGAATTAACGTTACTTCGGTACTATCAACTTTTTTACATTTTATTTTGCAATGATTATATTATCAATAAAATTTTACGAGATTGAACAAAAAATATACATAAGATAAATAACAAATCAAATGAATTAACATCGTTTAATATCGAATTCAATTTTCTCTTCATAAAATATTGAATAAATTATATTTTTTATTTTTAATTAAAAACAGAAAACACATTTGAAATCTCTCAATTCTTCCTTTTATAACTCATTTATATTTATTCACAGTTTCTTGTCTTAAAAATCAACCGTTTAATTTTACATCGAAATTCATGTTTTATTAATTCACGTTAAACGATTCAAAATCTTTCACAATTAAGTAATATGGTACTATTTCATTTTCATCAATATCGATCCATCGTTAGACGAAAATTTTTTTATAAAATTCACTCAATCTAACGATTATTATATTTATAAAAAATGTGCAAGCTTGAAAAAAAATGTTTTCCATTCCAATGAAAACCAAAAAAAAAAAAAAAATAAATAAAAAAATAACATCGTACACGCCAATGATTATTTTTGCGATTCATGAATTTATTCAAAATTTTGCGACTATTCTATTTTATTTCAAATAAAAATACATTTTTTTTTTGTATTGATCGATGTTTACGGATAAATAAAAATATTTAGAGTAAATGCGAACAGAAGGTGAAAAAAATTAGTATAGAGTTCGATCGATAGATCAATGGTGGTGCTGGTGGTGGTGGTGGTGGTGGTGGTGGGTAACGATAAAATAATATTTTATCGATTTAATGTACACCATAACGTGTCGGATCTATCATGTATATCCATGTATCTCGTTATAAGATATCGCTAGCTAGTAGCGATTTTTCTTGTCGCTATAATAATACCTAACGATCACCGTGTTCGCAAAATATGCGGACTACTATATATATGTACACGTGGGTACGTGAAATACCGCATAACGAGACGATCCATCAGTTGGCGTCGATTAATTGACGATGTCGTTGCTGCTACATGTAGCTTCTACACACATACACATATTCTAACACACATACATATACCTCAAAATATATGTATATATATATATTCTATGAACGATATATAATTTTGTGTTATTTTATACAGTGTGAGTCATTTAAAAATAGGCTATCATAATAACCCAATTGTTATCGATGATAGAACTAAATATTTCAAATGAAACTTACTTTTAGTTTTAAATGTCTCACCCAGTATATTTTGTAAACTTGCTCATAGGAACGTTAGTAAAAGGTATCGAAGTTTCTCTATGCAAAAAGGAATAGAGGAGGCATAATGGATCCCATCAATCTTTAATAAAGCGACTTAACATTGAGGGTAAGAGGAACCAGTCGAAAATAGCTTTACTGTATGAACTAAAACGTTTCTTATATATATATATATATATATAATAATAATAATAATAATACATTCGGATATTTCTTTTAATTTTGTTGTTATTTTTAATATTTTCTTTTTATAATAACGTTTTCATTCATTTATCTTTTTCGTTTTAAAAACTCATTTTCAATTTTAAAAGGTTTTTTTTTGTAAGTCTATTTATGTGTCCAATTAAATATTACGAAAAAGGGATTTAAAATTTTGTTGTTTTACAAATTGTAATAGGATCTTTTTGATCTCGAATATATTCTACGAAATTTTTTCTAAATACTGATTTCAGAATAAAATTTTCTGTTGGGAAATAAAAGGTAGAAACAGACAGAACAGGAGGTCCATTTCAAGTGAAGTAACAAACGAACAGAATGATAGATACTTCGCGTAGTTGTTGAACCTCTCTCGCCAAAGAGATAAAGAGAGAGAGAGAGAGAGAGAGAGAGAGAGAGAGAGAGAGAGAGAGCAAGCTCATCATTCGTCTTTATTTCGCATAGCTATGAGAACTTTTAAAAAATGATAGATTGTCATTTTCTGACACGTGTCTTTTGCAAAGTGCGCGACGACAAGATATGAGAAAACATCATTCTTGATATCGATCTTTCAGGTATTAGAAAGACGAAGAGGAACAATGAAAAAGAAGGAAAAGAAGAAGAATCGTTGACGTTCATTGGAAGAAATATGGGAAGTGTCTTCTCGTCCACGAAATTCTAATTTATGAATGTGTTCGAGTTGTCTCCAAACATTTCTTATATGTTGTTAGATCAATTGTCAAGTTTATTTGAATTTTGTTTTCTTTTCCTTTATTTAATTTATTAAACCGTGTTTTCAATAAAAATATGAATTTGGAGTTTTTAATTTTATTAATTTTTTTTTTTTTTTGATGTGATTTAATTTCATCATAAATTTAAGGAAATTATTTCAATTACAGATTTAATTTAAAGAGACTATCGCAAAAAAATTACAATAAGTTACTCAAAAATTAATTTCATTTTGTCAATGATAATTTTTTTCTTATTTAAAATTCAGGACGTTTTGTATGGTTGTAAATAGTTAAATCCGATAAATTCGGTTTTTCAGTTATTTTTCGCGT
This sequence comes from Polistes dominula, assembly GCF_001465965.1. The sequence goes on from NW_015149016.1 coordinate 384,705, forward strand.
TGTTATTTGACAATCAGCATCCACCGAGAGCATTTATTTTGCGGTACATGTTTCAAATGAACATTTTCAAAATGAAATTTGGAAAATTAGTTCTGACATTAATCCGATATGTGTACACAGCACACGTAGTATTAATGAATACAAAGTTTAACGTAAAGGTACTTTATTTTGAAAATTTTTAAGGCTGAATTTGTTTTAGTCTCGTTTTTTTTTTTTTATCATCTAATGTAAATGATAAGGAAACATCGTTTTTCATATACCGTTAATCATCCGATTCATTTCGATGAAAAGGAAAAGAAGATGAAGTTCGATAAGACTAACTCAACCTACCGTCTAACTTCAATGATCTAGTACAGATCATAAATCAATCTATTATGCGATCGAACATTTCGTGTCACACTTTTAAATAACCAGCTCCAACTACTTTTTTCCCTTTTTAGCTACGTGTATTTAAAACGTGCCAACAGAATTTTTCATTCTGTTTCTTTTCATTTTTATTTTACGTTTTTTTTTTTTTTTTATAGAATTACATCATTCTGAAATAGTAAATTTTATTCAAAACATCTTTTCTCTATTACTGATAGCAATCGAATCGGTCAGACGAAAGGTTTGAAATGACTCACCCTGTATATTTCTAACAGTAAGTTATCGTGTTTTAAACGGTTACACGAGCAAAATTTGCAGACATCTCGTACGCTCTTATCCGTTAAATTACTGACACTGATTTAGGATACCTCGTTAGCGAATAACATGATGCACAGAAAAAAACAAAAATTCTATACTAACAGTTTTCATTTTTCAATGAGTGTAATAAAAACACATAGACGTGAGATGGAAAATACAAAAACGATGAAATTCAATTAGGTCAGCAACCGGAACTTGGGTGTCACGAGAATTAGCGTAATTAACGAAACGCAGGCTTTTTTTTTTCCGAAGGGGGTTTTCACGAAAAGGTTAAATAGAAACTTTAGAACTTTAGCGAATCGATTTGAATTTCTCCTTCTCTTTTCTCTATCTCGCATTCTTTTCTTCTTTACTCTTTTACTTAATCGAGTTCTCCACCTACGAGTTGTGGACGCGATCGACCGTTAGAATTTAGTTAAAAATGGCTGCCCGAGTTCGTGTCCTTGACATTCGAAAGAGAACTGAAAGAGGGGGGGGGCTGTGGCAAGGGGAAGAAAGGAAAGGGTAATGGAAAGTTGAGCTTTCGGAGCTTCTATGAATTTCCAAGCTTGGCACAGAGTAATGGCGACTCGTGGAAATAACCAAGCGAAGAACAGAAATGGAAAATGTTACGTCGACCTCTTCGTTGTCTCGTCGTTGTCGCAGTCATCGTTGTCGGTCCTAGTCTCGCTCCGAATTAGGAAAGAATAGGATGGCTCGAGAATATGAAAGCAACGTGGACTTATCACAAAAGGGATACGGCCCTTTGATATGCTGACAAAAGGGACATAGAATTATGCGAGACACCTTCACCGTGCAGTAATGCTCAAGGTATGAGGATACCCACCGGAAATTCGTAGCATTGTTGAAGGCGAATCACTGGCTTCTGGGAAATGATTTTCTACATAAAGCCAAGATGATATATAGCCTTTTTATTTATTCCACTGAAACCTATAGAAATATCTTCACGCGGTACACGAGTACTGCGAGTAGCTAATGTCAAATGAAAACAAGTGAATGGAATACAGATTTAATTGGTTCGAATAATTAAATTGCTGTTTCACTGTTACTTGATCTAATTTTTTATTACACGTATTTTAAAATAGATTGATTAAACATCGGCATAGAATTTTAAGTTTTCCTTTTTCATCTCAGTCTACCATAAAATATGTGCGTTCATTTTAAATATAAAGATTCCACGAGCATATCACAAAGAACCTAATCTGTGAACTTGAAGAATGTCAAAGGCGAGAATAGAAGGCATTATTCTCATCAAATCGCTATACATTACTATCCGGATAGGATCATATTATTCTCTGTCGTCTCGAGTTCACCTAAAGGTTGAAAAAGAAAAATAAAGAGATGGAGAGTAAAAGAAAGCTCGGAGAAAGCTAGGAGAAAGCTTTGCCCCTGAAAAGTAGGAAGGAGAAAGGATAAAGGAAAAGGTGCGGCAACGTCGCGGTGCAACGGTAGAAGGATGAGAAGGAAGCAGAAAAGATGAACAGAGAAAGAGTGTGAGAGGGTTTTAGATAGAGAGAGAGAGAGAGAGAGAGAGAGAGAAGGATTCGGTGTGTAGGGGTTTCGATCAATATGGCGGCAGGGGAGGGTGTGGCAGGGTGAAGAGGAGTAGTTCGAGAAGACGAACTGGTATGGGATGGCAGGTACACTTGGCTGAGCTTTGCTGGTTCTACCGGCTTTCCCGTGACCTTCAGCTTTTTTCCCCCTTTTTCCTTTTCCTTTTTTTTTCGTGTTTTTTTTTTTTTTCAACAGGAGGGATAAAGGCTCCATAACCGAAGGCGGTAAATCCCACTCCGTTTCTCTTGTCACTCCAACCGATCCATCCGTCTATGTCGGTGACGTTCGCGTTGTGGACGACCAAACGTTTGCACGGATTATCGCGTCGCCGGATGTCCGTCATCGTCGGATTTCCCGATGTTCCCCGAGTTGTAGTTTGCGAGAACGGATGTCCGTTTTACTTGACGATTATCGGACTCGTTCCTCTAACAAATTTACCACGTCTCTCTGATAAATAGGAAAATTTTGTTATTCCCCTCTTATTCCCCTCTTACTATCCCTTTTATCTTGTAATACGAAACACGTTTATGGCTGGCAATATAAGTCACTTAAATTTGGATTTTTATGTTGTTTAGTGTTTATGGAACTTACATACTTATCGTAAATCAACGTATATTCTTATAATATTTTATATTTTATTGTAGAAGTAATAAAGAATTTATATCGATACCAACTAACTGAATTATACTATTCGTAAATCACAATTAATTCAATCTGTTAAGTATAATATTTTTTAAAACATTTATTTATAAATGAGATAAAAATCACGTTAAAGACCGATAGAAAAGGATCGATGTAGAATGAAATATTTGATCGTATATATATATGTGTGTATATTCTGTGGGTAAACTATTTACGGACGAAATTCCGATCGATTTCACATGAAATATTAAATAATAATATCCTTCCAATTAATATTGAAATAATTCTCTCTCTCTCTCTCTCTCTTTCTCTATAAATAAAATATTTAAATAAATAATATAAGTTACATCGTATTTAGGGCTTTTTATTTCTTATAGAAATAAATAATACGTACTTTGGATTTTGGATAACAAATTGACGATACATTTAGGTCAGTCGTATGAAGTTATTTTAAAAGGTCAAATAGGCCACGTGGAACGCGAAACTTTTGATATCATTTCTGTCGAAAAAGAAAAAATGACGTGCCGGAAGCAAGGATATTAAAGAAGGAATCGTTGTGGTTCAATGTTGAGGCACAACTCGAGCTCTTTTCGTCTTATCTTCCATCACTGAGATTCTCCCTTCGCATGCTCGTCCCATTTCATTTTGTTATATACTATACTGGGTGTTTCATATTCAAATTAATAAACTTTATCGAAATATGTAAAATTAAATTCGATTTTTTAAAAATCTCACATTAGCGGTGCCCTTTAAGACTAATTTACACAAATTATTCATAATGATTTCTTTTTATTACTATGCAAATACATCTTGAAATATATTTCTAATTTCTTACAACCTCATATAACCAAAATAACCATCAATATTTGTATCTGTACTTCAAAAATTCTTACGAATCGAGGTCATTACCCAATAGATTCACAATTTTGTTAAAATTATTTACACAAACGTATCGGTAAAGTTTATCTTTTAGAATTGGAACACCCTGTAAATGTATATGAAGTAGGATTTTTTAAGCGAGCTATCGTTCTTCCTTTATCGAATGTACCTTATCGAACCTACTCGTCGTTTTTCCTCTCCTCTCTCCCTCACCCTTTCACAACCCCTCTTTTTTATCCCCGCATTTGCTACTTCTTCCGAGCGAGGTGTCACGTCTGTCCACATTCTAGCTGGCATCACTTTCTCTTCGGTTTGAGCACACAATTTTTCTCTCTCTCTCTCTCTCTCTCTCTCTCTGTCTCTCGTTCACCCTTCGCATTCGATCGTCCGTGAATATTCTTCTTTCGCTTTTTTCTCCGCTTCGATGCTCGAGGATGAGAACGGTCTGGATGGGTACTGTGAAACGATTACGTATTATCGATACCTAAAACCTTTCATCTTTTACACGAGTCCTTTTTCAAATATGTATATATATATTATATGTGTGTTTACTATATGTATTGAATATCAGAGCACTTTTTAAAAATTCAAACCGAATATAATCATAGTGAACATTATTATTGAACCACAAAAGTGACAATAACTTTGAAACATACTGAAATAGGATACGTGTTTTTCCCACCTTTTTTTTTATCATAACTTTTTTGATCTCACATATAACGAAACATCCTGCCTGTATAATATGATATATGGTCGTATAATTTTATTCACGTAGAAAAATTCGAAAATAATCAAAATAAGAAAAACAAATAGTTAATAGTTTATTTTTCGTGATAAAATTACAAAAATAAAAATATAAATCGTTTAATTTAGAAATCGATTTATAATGATAAAATAATTATGACCGATACTCTGAATATATGTGAGTTAATTTAATTTAAATACGTACGAATTTAAAGCTCATACTTTTTCTTAATGAATACGTGTGTATATATATATATATATATATATATATAGAAACATATAAGAGTCAGGTAGACGTTGTTTCATTTGTCTAGCGTAATTTTAAAAGCGACGTTGTAAGGGAAGAATACCGAGCTAATTTCGTTGGACCTTTTGCCGGGCTTTTTCCTTAAAGCCATGCACGTCGAGGGTAAAGCTTTGAGCCCGATGAATTCTTACCTGCCGGGGCTTGGTATGCAAAGCGAATAAAGAAGAACGACGCCTAGTAGAATGAGATGAACAGAAAGAGAATAAAAAAGAAAAAATAAAGAAGGAGAAGAAGAAGAAGAAGAAGAAGAAGAGCAATGAAGGTGTCTGTCGGCGGGATGAAAAATGTGAAGAGTAGTCCTGTGAAATGAACAAGATCATCTGACTTAACCCTTTAGAAACACACGCCTGAAATTTTTTTGATCCTTCTTCATCTTAATTATTTTCTTTATAATTCTCATCTCTCCTTTATGCCAATTTTAATAAAAAATAATTATAATAGTAAATATATATTTGGTATGATAATAAAAATCGCTATAAATGAAGATTGGTATGCTTTGAATGAATTATTTGTCTTCTTTTAGTTCGAAAAAAGAAAAATAATAGATAGAAAAAGAAGAAAAGAAAAAAAAAACCGAAACGCAAGGCAATCATTTCTAATTCAACTCACCACAACATTCTAAGATTTCTTCCTTTCTTTCCTGCTGAGCTTTTCTCGGGATATTTTTTGTCTTCCGCTTTGCAAGATCGACGTGGAGATATAAAGTGGATGAATCGGGTTCTTGAAGGTATTCAGGTCGAACAAAGGGCAAGCTACCTTGACGGGATGTGAAAATAATCGGACGTTCTTTGTCGACGAGAATCGAGAGACAATGACGTGGATAGGCCAAGGGCTAAGGGACCGACGACGAGAAAGCATTCTCTTCCTTCCGTTCCTTATTTCTCTCTCTCTCTCTCTCTCTTTCTTTCTTTCTCTTTCCTTCTCTTTTTATTTTTTTTTTTTAGTACATTGCTATTCGGTTGAAAGACATCGAATGAGAGGCTTTATACGAGCAACTTATACGTTTTTCTACACATATACGCATACATAGAAATATACGTACACATAAATACAATACACCTACGCACGCATAAAACACATATGGACGTAGGTGTAGGTATATTCGATGTCGTTTGAAAGTTACCTTGCATATACACAAAAGCGAATAAACGAAAAAAGTTATTTCGATCAAAATCTATGTGAAACTCGTAAAGCTACCCCCTACGATATATTCCTACTATGTATATAATTTTATGTATACGTTTGTGTATTGGTAATTCACGATACAAATATGATAGCACTGATATTTGGTTAAAACTATGAGCGTAAAGTATAGAATACAAATTGGAACAAATTCTTTGTATCTTTTTGATCCTGTTTTCTTTATTTATATTATTTTCTTTTACACGATATATCGAACAAATAAAATAAAACTGACGTCATCGGTATTTTTGCAATCGAATACGTTATCCTATTCGATTGGTGAAAGTTATCACGTATTTTAACTTTCATTACATTATTTTATTTTATTTTATTATTTGTTTAAACGAATAAAATCTACATACGCGTATTAAACAATAAAAGTCATAGTCAAAGTACTTTTTGTTTTTTTCATATCAATTGCAATTTTTTCATAAACGTTTAATTAAGAAATATATATATATATATACACATGAAATTACGTTTTACAAAACTTACAAAATGTTGTTTCTTAGGGAAAGATGAAACATTACTTATTATGAAAAACTTGGTATACTTTTTTAACACGGTTCGTGCGAAAATATCAAAAGTGTGGATTTGCTTGTATTATATTTTTCTTCAAAAAATGTTTTTCCTTCCGGAGAGTCGTCGTCCGAGACGGAAGACTTATTTTTCTTACTTTCTTTCTTTATTTCTTTTTTTTTTTTTTTGTAAAATAACGTTACGCTGAGGTAGCGAAAGCACGGTACCTTTATTTATCTACGCTCTTGGAATTTTCGTTCGTTTTTTTTGTTTTATTTGTTTTCTCCATCCATTCTTACTAAAGTAACATAAGAAGAAGAATAGGTCTCGGTGGGACCTTCGGAAATCGTCGCAGGTCACGGTTATTGGCTTATTTATATCGTTGCAACGTTATAAGTGAACGTTGAGTACCTTCGAGAAAGAGAATAGAAATGATATGATATCTTTGAGAAAAATTGTCTATAAGAAAGAAACGAAAGGAAAAAAAACAAACAAAAGAAAAAAAAAATAAAGAATAAACAACGCAAAAAATCGAAATAAACGAAAGGAAAATAAAAATGTGGAAAAGAAAGAGTAGCAGTGACAGAATATTGCTATTATAGTTAATAGGACAACGAGCTTTCGCCTTCGTATGACGTCACACGAAAGCTCTTACCGAACAAACGAGGAACATTATCTCGCTTGGGAAGAAGCTTTGTGGATGTCCTTCTCTTGTACTTCTCTCGGACTCTGAAACATTTTTCATTTTCTTTCTCTTTTTCTCTTTCTATTTTTCTACACACATCTTTCCGAGAGATTTCTGATACCTGAGATTGCCCGAAGCAGTAGACAACTTTATCAATCGTAATCCAGCTGGTCGATTTGAAATTGTAACACTCTTGTCCGTCTTTTTTTCTTTTCATCCACTGTCTATTATCTTTCTGTTGAATATATTTGAATTATTTCTTACCAATTGTAACGAATTTCAATTGAAAATATAATACAAATATTATGGTACTTACGTATTAACGCCATTAATACACCTTAAATTGTTGCGACAAATCATAGAATAAAAAACATTATTTAAAATCAAAACACTTTCAGAATTCACAAGATTTTATTTCTAAAAAGTAGTCAATCGGATTTCGGTGGAAAATGGGCCGATATAAAATTAACCATAGATTCAAAACAGTCTCTATTTTCTTTCATCTGATGTTGTCGCCATAATCCTGACGCAACCCTGACGGTTGCTGCGTGCAAACAACAAGGTTGTTGTGTGCGAACAACAAGATTGCTCTTTATTGGCGCATTAGCGTAATTTTTGCTGCGGTGACGTTAATATGTAAGTACCAATCCATTATTTTAAGGAAAAAATAAAAGGATAAAGTAGAGGAAGAAAAGGATGATAAAGAGAAGAAGGAAGAGAAATAAGAAAATATTAAGAGACCTAACATTGCAGTTATTGCAATTGCAAATAGTAGAAGCGGAACGAAAAAGAAGAATACTATAGAATAAGAAAGAAAGAAAAAAAGGAAGATGAAGATTTGAAAATTTTCATAAATTGCAGTTATCGCAATAGCGAATAGTAAAACCAGGATTAGATTTTAATTCGATGCGCGAAGGTTTCTACGCGAGTAACGACGTTTTGTTGCTACTCGTTAGCGCTTTCCAAATGAAAAGGGACGACGAACTGGAAAGTGAACGTGTGTGTATGTGTGTGTGATAGAGAGAGAGAGAGAGAGAGAGAGAGAGAGAGAAGAAGTGATAGGGGGAAAATAGGGAGGAGAAGAGTGGATGGATCGGTGAGGGGTTGCGTCCGGGTGGTGAGGAAAATTTGAAAACTCGTTAAGCCAGTGGGTGCACCGAGTCGTTAGAGGCGGGTACCCGTTTATACAGGTACACGCCTCCATAGTAGATATGCGCTGTTGAAATTAAGGTGGAGGATGCTGAGAGGCAGCACGCTCAGCGACATCCTGGGAGGAGATTGCTGCCAACGGAGCAGGAGATACTAATTTCCTCTAGAGATTGTACGAATATCGTTGAAAGGCTACGAAGAAAGCGAGAGTTAGACTCACTCTACTAATTTGATTCTAATCTAACGTTTCTTCTTCCTTTTTTCTCTCTCTCTCTCTCTCTCTTTCTTGACACTTATTTCTTTTCTTTCTATTTTTTTTTTTTTTACTTTTTACTTTTTACAAAGGACGAGTTTCTCATATTTTCAAACCTTGAATAGATTAGATTTACAAATTTTTTGTCTTCCTTTTCAATTTGTATTTTGTACAAAGCATCAGTTGAATCAGCATCCGGCTAATTTATAGATAAAAATGTTAAATGAAATAATTACGCTACTTCGTTTTCTTATTTTCTTTATGTTAATTATATTTTTGTTTTTTATTTTTGTATATAAGAATCTTGTATAATTTAAACCTTTGCACTCGAAGTTTTTTTTTTTTTTTCATTCATATTATCAGCAACTCAATTTCGATAGAAAAATCATATTCATTCATTGATATGTTGTAAACTAAATTGAATTTGTTATAGTTTTTTTTTTGATTTTTATTTATTTTCTTTATTGTCTCAACAGTGGAGCACTCGAGTGCAAAGAGTTAATACAATAATGTTAAAATAGCGATAAATATTTAGCACAATTTTAATCCAATTTATGTGATCATTTTTATTAGCTCTAAATAAATGAAGAGATCATTGAACGTGAAAGCGAAAGGTAAAGGAATTTCGTAATGTTTTCTAACCACGGAAATATTCGTATAATCAATCTTCTGTTCTCTAGTGGTCTGGAATAAATGCCACGTACAGTTATTGCCTATACTTTGTTTAATATTCAATATTAGTGGACTTTGTATTGGAGGAAAATATATTTCTTTAATAGATTATTCCGATTACGAGTTATTGTTGGCTGTACGCACATACAAACAAAATTCCTTTCGATTCTTTTTTATTTTTATAAATGGAAAACTCGTTAAATAGAATTCTAAATATTTTTTTCTATGGAATTCATTTTTTATATTAAAAATAGTGAACAATGTTCAATAAAAGAATGAGAACAATTTGTTCAAATTACATCGTAGCATTTTGGTAAAGATAAAATTCATCAAATTTTACCTACCCAATATTATCTACAAAAAAAATTTTGTATTATATTATATCACACGCAAATGTAATATACTTTAATATTTATTACATATCATATATGTATATAGAACAGAACGAAGAGTATAGTTAGCCAAGGATAAAATATAGTAGGTCAATAACTATATCGTTTATCCGAGATCATCTTCGTCGTAGATACTTTTTTACCGAGAAATGAAATTTTTAAACGACTTGCTCCCCTTTAGCTACGCATCTTCATCCAACGAATTTTTGCGATAAAGTCGAGAAAAGGAGAAAAAGTAAAAGATAGAGCTAGAGATAGATATAGAGATAAAGATAGAGATAGTGATAGTTATAGAGAAAGAGAGAAAGAGAGAGAGGGAGAGAGAGAGAGGGAATGGCTGAGGGTGGGGAGGGGATTTGAAGGAAGGAAGGAAAAAATCGAGAGAGAAGAGGCGAACTACGAAGACAGGGACGATTGGTCGACCAAGTGGAAAGTAGAGGACAGAAAAGAGAGAGTTGGGTGAGAGAGGGGTGGGTGAGGAGAGGTCGAAGTAATTTCCGGAACGAAAGAAGTCGAGTTGATGGTAAAAACATAATCAGAGCGATGGTTCTAAGTTTCCATCGACGTGAGTAGAGGTTCTAAAAAATGAAAAGAGACAGAATAAAGAAAAAAAGGGAGAGAGAGAGAGAGAGAGAGACATAGAGAAAGAAATAAAATGAAAAAAACTGAGAATGAAAGGGAGAGAGAAGAAAATATAGAAACAGTGCAAGAAAAATGCAGAAATAGTAAATGAGAGACAACAAAAAAACATTGCAGAAACAAAGAATGAGAGATGAGAGAAAAATGCAAAAACAGAAAAAAACGAGAGAGAGAGAGAGAGAGAGGGAGAGAGAAAAGGCAAAATGTAGTAACAAATAGAGAAAGAGTGAAGTAGGAAAACAGAATAAAAGAAATAAGGGTAGTTCGTAAGGAGTTGGGGGTTCATAAATATACGAAGAAAATAAAATGCGACTTAACGGATCGAGTTTCTTATCGAAAGAACGTCAGATATATCGATCTCGTAATCGAGATTTATAATATAGACAAAGTTTAATATTCAACTGATGTAAGTCGTATCTACATACTTACAATATATTTCTTACAAATTAGGTCTATTTTTTTTATAAAGTATTATCTTTATACTGTTACATATGTGTATAGTTCTAGGTATGTAAGCTCGTTTGAATGCAGAAATCGTATGTTCCTCAGATTTGATTTTTTTTCCTTTTGTTTATTTTTGTTGTTGTTGTATTTTTGATGGTTTATTTGGGAAGAAATCGTAATAGGTAGCTACTTGAGAACAGCTTTAGTGGATGGACCACTCGAAAAGAAGAGACTGCTCGTCTTTTATATTCCCTACTTCTTCGAATCCATCCGTTTGCTTTCTATCATTATACCTAAATCTTTTCCGATCTACGATCCACTCGATCATGGATTTTGGCATCTTTTTCTTCCTGTTCCATCCGTGCCGGAAAGAACGTTTTCATGCTAGTAAAGAATCTCTATCTCTTTCTCTTTCTCTTTCTGTGTTCAATTCTTTCTATTTCTTCCTTTCTTTGCTTCTTTTTCTATTTTCTTCTTTTTTTTCTTTCCTTTTCTTCGATGCTGAGTCACGTAGTAGTGCCTGCAATCCTGTCCTGGAATCCCTCCGAGCAATCGGAAAATAATTCATAATTCTTCCTTTCTTCCTCCCACCCCTATCTACCTTTTGGTAGATACTTTCACAAGGAAATCGATTTTCTTCGATGATCCATCATTTAAATACATGGATGTATAAGAAATTGTATAATGAAATGTTTCGTTAAAAATAATAATGTATTTTATTGCACCAATCAAATATTTGCTTTTATTAATAATAAATATTACGATTGATAAATATTTAATATAAATAAAAATCAATGAACATTTAATTAAAACATTAGCGTAGATAAAAGTCTTTTCGGAATAAACCTCACTACTTTTCGGAAAAAACCTCACTACTTTTCGGAAAATTTAATAAGATTTAATGCAATTCGATGAAGAACAATTGCGGATTGTAACATTTTTATTTTTACAACTCTTTCTCGTTCTTTTCCCTTTTTTGTTCGTTTTCAACCAAACGACTAAAGTAGTAACATTCGTTTCCCCTCGAAATGCGTCGTTGAAAAAGAACTAGTAAGTAAGGGTTTGCGAGAGAGAAGACGTACACCATCGGTTGTACAACGAGACGGGTACAATGTAATCTTGTTCCAGTTCTTCTTCTGCCTTTATTTCTTCTACCGTAGGAAAAGGTACTATTAACGAGAAAAAGGAACTACCAACGTCGTAGGAATACGAAATTTCTTTCATTCCTTTTTTCTTTAATTACCAAGCTACGCTACGATCTGATAGGGTAACGGACTTGATGAGAGAGGTGAGAGGGTGAAACGAGAGACAGGATCGAACGACTCGTCCTGCAGGATAATGGAACAACTTTATATACCTTTAACGTCTTCTCTATAACCTACAATCTTAATTGAGATATTTAAGCATGTATGTACGCGCGCAGGTACATAATTAGATTGTACCAGTAGATCACTGAAATATTCGGATTTTCCTAAAAAATATTTTATTTGGAATTTATTTTATTTGTTATAAAAGAAAATTAGCGTGGGTTTGTATGATATGTACGTATCACAGTAAAATTTTGTTAAAAAATATTTTTTTTTGTCAAGAACTTTTATTTCCAATTGAAACGTAAGATGTGTCTTGTAATTGGTAGTACAGTTGCAAACAGAAATGAAAGAAATGTTTTAATTTATTTTTCTCCATTTGCCTTTGCTTTTGTCTTGCCTTGCCTTGCCTTGCCTTTACGGTTTGCCTTTGTGCATTTGATAAATATCCTAGAGGCAAGATTAATCTTCGTTGAAATTTGTATAAAATTATACATTATAATATATTAAGTTTTGCGTTTTTTTTTTTATATTGCACAGTCACGTTCAAAACTGTTCGGATTTGTATCGTTTATATGGACGATACGATTTCCATAAATTGAGACTCGTAACTATTAGAATTTGGTAGGACGATTGGAGGAAGAATTCGTGGTAAGAATATTTAGTAGAAATGTTTCTACGTGCGAATCTAAAATGGAGATAAAGAAGGAGAGAGAAAGAGAGAGAGAGAGAGAGAGAGAGAGAGAGAATGAGAAATAGAAAGAGAAAACGATCATGAGTTTAAAGTTTCGTTGAGAATATCGTCTAGAAAATATCGAAAGGAATGATCAAGTTTGTAGAGAACAGAGAATGTCTTATCAGTGTATCCTTACGTATCTTTCTTCTCTTCCTCTGTTATACGGCCAACAGTTTCTTCGCTTTACCTTTAAAAGACATTTGCATATATTCTAGGAAGAGTACTTTAAATCGATTTTCCTTGACGTTGCTTATCGCATTAGCAAGGAGGTTTTGCCCCGCCTTTAACTTCAACATTTTCTTCTCTTTCTCTCTCTCTCTCTCTCTCTGTCTCTGTCTCTGTCTCTGTCTCTGTCTATACCTCCAAACCACTAGAAATTCCCTTCACAAATTGCACATTCACAAACGACTTGTCTTTAACATAGAATGTCTTTAATGTTAAGTCTCTAACCGAGATTTGAAGTGCGATAGACAAGAAATTTCCTTCTAACAACTTGTATTACTTTTTGTTTATTCGTTTCTTTGAATATATTGGATAAACCAATATGCTTTTTAATTGTAAATTACTCTTTTCGTAAATAGATAGTTCATTGTTTATTGATGAAGTATTATGTGTACGCACATGTAATATTTATTTAAATAATATTAGCTAGAGGCCAATAAGTAATATCGAAATTTTTGATAGCTTATATTTAAATAAATAATGTAAATATTTTTTATTTGATTATTTTTAATATTTAATACGTAGTCATGACGGTATATATTAAAAATTCCAAAATATGATTGAAATATTTAGTAGAAATTTATCGAATTATTTTCTTATGGATGAATTGAACATGAATGAAATTCGTGCTAACGAATCACGGGCATCGAAGCATAATCTATTGGTTCAAAGACAACGTATCAGGGGAAACGTGTCTGATTTATTGGAGGATTCGAGAAGCGATTGAAATGGACGCGAGCAAACCGACGACGCATAGCGTTCATACCGCAAGGCTACTTGGCAAATGCAAATGGTCATTGCCGATTCTACGGTTACTGGGTAACGTAGAAGGAAACCTCGATAAAGGAGGAAGAGGAGGAGGAGGAGGATTCGGTGAGGGTTAACCAACGGTTTAGAGATGCTGTGATCAGTACGCTGATCAGCCTGTCTGAGAGCGACAAGCAGAAACTTGAAAGCCACATTCACGAAACGTGCGTAACGCACAAATACGAAGCTTATGTCAGGGGCATCCTTCTCAATCTGCCTTTGCTATTAATTTACGGATCCTATCATGGTCTAACTTTGTACTTCATAACATGATTGAAAATTCATTTAGATGTGTGTAAAACTGATCAAAATTAATTTTAAAGTACAAAATATTACTGAATTTTTTTCAATAAATGAAGGAATTTTTGTCTTCTGAAAAGTTAAGGCAATAAATTTTCATACTTAGCAAATATGTATTTAATCCGGCTGATAAAAAAGCTCGTAAATTAAAGTCGTCGATTTCATTCTTTAACTACCCTCTTCCCCTCCAGTTCTCACGTACAAATCTCATCAGTCGCCAAATCATTTATAATTCTTTAGATCATTCCTTGGTAAAGGCTAAATTGCTTGACCAAAAATAGATCACATATTTTATTACCCCATAGGACGTAACATACCAAATTTTTCTTATTAAAATATTAAAAATGAATTTTGTAAAAATATACGACATATAAAATACCGATATATATATAAACAATATTATTATTAACTCAAAAATATAGTTATACACATACCACCCGTATATAACCCATAGCTCATAAATTTTTATCCTAACGTAAATTCATGAACGAGATTATTTTTATTTTATTATTTTTTAGAGTCCTCTTATCGTGCTATGCGTTTATGAAAAATAGGAAAATAAGAAATATGGATATACATGGTGAAAGATATTTTGTCTTGTTCTTTTGCGAGGCATAATATCAGCATAGAAGGTTGTGTCATGACTCGGCCGCAATATAACATGAAGCTTTGCCGGCTTATCCGTGCACTGCAACAAACGGTAAGCTTTATACGAGCGAACGAACCACCGACGTCTTTTGAGTTCCCACTCTCTCTTTCTCTCTCTTTCCCTTCTTCCTCCCTCGCCTTCTCTCCTAATAGTAACAGTAGGTAGATAGTAAATAGCTACTCGACGTTACTCGACCTCTACTTGCTAAGAAGAGAAATCATTTCTCTTTGTCTTTTGAACGTTCTAACCGTGCAATTTGCGAAAGCCCTTCCTATGTAATATAAAGCTAATCCAAGCTCGTTTATTCTACCACCAACAGTGGAATAAACTTTCCTAATATCTTCGATGAAGTTATGAATTGCAATGTCAAGATTCTTACCATTAGTTATACATTAAAGCTATATTTATTAAATTATTTAGAAAAAAATTTCGTTTTATACGAAATCAACGAAAAGCCTACTTGTAGGCTACCACTCTCTTTATAAAATTGTATTAGACGATTGCTTAAATAACTTGTAACTATGTTTTAAAAAATATTTCACAATAATTTATCATACTCGCTTATCAAAATAATTGTAGTACAAATGAGATTACTTAAATTTGGTTAAATTTGTCATATCGAGAATGAAATTCAACGATTCGAAATTTCATATCATCCCGATGAGAAAAGAGGGATGAGATACGTTATTCAGGTACTTTCATATCACTTCGTCTCTTGGAAAATATCTATCGATTTTAGCGAATGTACTATGAGAATCCATCCGGACTCGTAGAAAGACCTGAAGAAATTGGTCCAATTAAACGGCGGTATAATTGACAGTGACTCTATTAGACGGCTCGGCGTTGACGGTGAGGACGGAGAGTAGAGGCAGTGAGGTTAGATGAGGATAGTAAAAGGGGTAGATGGTAGCTGGAGTAGAAACTGGGTGAGCTAGAAAGGGGTGGTGGTTGATGCTGCAAGTGGGTGGTTATGAAGTTGTCCTCGAGGAAATAGGAACTCCGTCGTCTTCACCGCGGCGTGTAACGAGATATCTACGAGGTGGTAGCTTGTGGTTCTCATCGAATTAATATATCTCTATCTGTCTCCCTCTCCCTCTCCCTCTCCCTCCTCACTCTCTTCATCTATTTCTCCCCTTTACTCAGCATTTCCTCCTTTCGATTTACACGCGAAGGACTTTCAATGTCCTACTTGAACCTATACGAATAGAAAGCATCAAGATAATATTATTATTTTATCTATCTTTCTCTCTCTCTCTCTCTCTTTCTCTTTCACACGCAAATATATGCACATATGCATAGACGCAATATCTCATTCTGTTTCTTTTATTTACTCTTTTTCTCTCTCTCTCTCTCTCTCACTTATATTTTTTTCTTCGATTTTTTATTCATTCGTTTTTTCTCTTATTCCTCTCTCTCTCTCTCTCTCTTTCTCACACTCACGAAGGCACATTTTTTTCCTCATTTTTTTTTAACACTCACTCTCTCTCACATATACACATATACTTTTTTCTCATTCTTTTAATATTCATTCTATCCTTCTTTCTCGCACACACACACACACACACACACAAACACACACAAATACCCTTTTACTCATTCTTTTACATTTATTCTCTCTATCATTCTTATTTTTCTCCTATTTCATATTTTTTCATTTTCATTATCAGTATCATTTTCTTTCTCATTAACTATCTCTTCCTCTCTCTCTCTCTCTCTCTTTCTCTCTCTTTCTCTCAATTCCTCTTTTCGTAGCTGAGTAAGTGCAACTCGTGATTCTCGGAAAATCTTAGCGTTGTAACCGTCAAGGCTCGAAACGAGCTTCGTAAGTAGATACATACGTTGTTAGATAGTAGATAGGAAGATGGTAGATAGGGAGAGGGATATAAAGGGAGGATCGGGAAGGGGGGTAGGTAAAGAGAGCATTTCCGAGGGAACGCTTCGGCGTCGATGCTTGCTGGAGGATGCGTGTGGTCGAACGATCACGTTTTGCGGCTTCGCTTCGTGTTATGTATGTACGTCAATCTGGTATACTCTTTGTATGTACATCCATCCACATATACTTACATACCTATATATGTATGTATATGTACAATATATATGTATATACGTGCATGTATAGCAAACTTCTGCTTAGGTGCTTGTTTCCCAACATTTGTTTCGGACGACCGTTCGCGTCACGCGAAAGTTCATAATAATCGGGAGGGTTGAAGGGAGTTGTGAATAAAAGGAGAGAGAGAGAAATATAGATACACACATGCATAAATAGGTTAGTGTATGTAATTTACACAGTGTATGTATGTATGTATGTGTAATTTCAAGAACGAGGTCGATGAACGTCCTCGATGCACTGCGATAAATCGCAACAGCCTTTTTCAAATTAATTGTTCCTGTAGAAAAAAAAGTAATTCTTTTGTTTTTACCTTTTTTTTTTTTTTTACTCTCATAATTTTTAACGAACGACTCGTTTGTAAATGAAAAATAATTCATCGTGGAGTGTGTGAGATATATATTATAATTATTATTCGTATAATGGAAGATGTTATAGAAAATTATTTGTAATCCTTCCTATGTCCGGTTATCCGATAATTCATTTTATCAGTTTAGCTAACGTATTAACATTAAAATATTTATTTTCTATGGATTAATCGAAATTATATTCTATCGTTGCTTTTGTTCTTACATTAGCCATTACGATTTTCGTAAGTGCAAACACACACAACTACAATTTATAGGATTTATATCTTAATCGTTCGAATGAAATTACGTTGTAAATCCTTAACAAACCAAGAATATTAAATCGGTAAGCGCATTTCTCTACCAAACAAAATTCTCATAGTGTATTTCGTGTTTCGAAATATGAGTTAATACCAATCGTAATGGTTATATTTCGTGAGGGGTGTTAGAGGATGAGATAGGGAGGAAATGGTAGGGGTTTGCAGAACGCGTTTTCGCCGAATTAGACGAAATTCTGGCATAACTCTGGTGTGTTTCGCATCGCGATTAGAGTTAGCACGATACCGCAACCGTTAGCTTTATTATACCTACTTATTCAGCATTCTCTTGAATATATATTCCTATTCAAGCACAAGCACAAATTGCAGCAGTCAAAAACCCCAAAAAAGAAGAACCAGAGAAAACACGAAAACGAAAAGATCAGTTAACTAACTATGTTTTTAGTTAAAGTAAAGTTAATTAGTCAGTGTTACAAAATCATTGAACAATTAAAAATGTGTGAAGCGTACAAAATATTTTATAAATCATTTTCCTCAACATTCTAATACCACTTTGATTTTTATTCCTTCCGTTATGCAATACATCATTTATTCGAATTCGATTTATCGAACCATCTTAAGATAATATTTGTGTTACGTTAATTCAAGTAGAAGTGCATCTCACAATATAAAATGAAAGTGAAATACGTTTTACGATATTGTTCTGAAAATCACGAGTCTCGTGTTCAATAATGTTTCACATATTCGTAAAATGTATGCTACATATAAGATAAAAATAATATTGAATGAAAAAAAGAGAGAGAGAGAGAGAGAGAGAGAGAGAGAGAGAGAGAAAGAGAATGAAAATGAAAATGAAGAATGAGAGAGAAAGAGTGGAATCTGGAGTGGGATGAAAAAGTAGGTCGCATTTTATTCTGAAAATAACGTTAACAGGAAAATTCTTACATCAAATATGTTGATCGCGATTGCCGTTAATCTTGGGGTCTTTTGAGCGGCAAATAATTCGAGATAGTGTTGGATGAGATCATTGGTGAATTGTGGCTGTGGACAAGGAAAGAGAGAGAGAGAGAGAGAGAGGGAGAGAGGTGGTCATATGTACACCACCGTGGACAACGTCAGCACCGTCGAGAATTCACTTTGCCGTGGAACAAGATTAATGGTGGTTGAAATTCCGTGTTATCGTCGCGTGGCTGCTTTTATCTTACTCTGTGGAGTAAGACGAAGGAGGAAAAGACAAAGTGAGAGAAAAAAAGAAAAAAACATAAAACGAGAAAGAAAGAGAGAGAGAGAGAGAGAGAGAGAGAGAGATTGTCAAACACAGGACACTTTTCTTCTTGAAGGGAAAAAACTTTAAAAATGTAAGGACGAGCACGATGGAAAGATACGAAACGTTAAAGTCGCGAAAGAAAAGGACGAATGAAGATACGAGGAAAAAGGTAAAGGGCAAAGTATAGAAAAAGAGAGAGAAAGAGAGAAAGTAGAAATGAAAGAGGAAGGGGGTGATCTTGAGTATAGCAATGGTATATTTTATACACATACATATATATATATATAAAGTATACTGTGGATACGCATCGATAAGTTCTTCAACGCCAACGGGAAAAGAACTGTCGTCGATTGTTCTTTATCAGGAAACACGGCTGAGTGGTTACAACGAGAGAGAGAGAGAGAGAGAAAGAAGATGTGCTTTCTGCATTTTCATACATCGTGATCGTGATGGGAACGGAGTAAGGAAGAAAGGTAGAATGGGTGGTACAGACAGAGCATTAGTAGGGAAGAGGAAGAAGGGGTTGGGGTTGTTCGAAATGACACGAGGAAAGAGCTGATGAAAGAAACAAGAAACGACGATGAAAAAAAAAATAGTACGTCTGATAGGTGAGTCTACAGTCTACACAATGTTCTCCACCAATGAGAACAAATTTATATATGCATAAACAGGGTGATTCACAAATTCGTACATTGGAAATATTTTTTAATCATACGTTTGACGACAAATTATGAATTATTTGTATTTTGAACGTAAGATAAAAATACTTGTGTTTGTAAATATTGTTAACAAATTAATGAAATTGCATCGTGTTCATCCTTAAAGCAACTCGTTAATTATTAGATTTAGAATAAACATAAGTTAATAATTTTTTACTTGAAATTTAATATTCTTTTGATCTATAATGAATAAAATATACGATTTTATTTATAAGAACAAATTTGACAGTGACAATTTTGATACATTGTTTATATAAAAAAAAAAAATTGATACGTCATTATTTGTATCCTTTTAAACTGCACAATTTTTGTATTTAAGAATTTTGTATAGGATAGATAATTTTCAAGTTAAATAAGATGTGTAGTTTAATGTGAACCACCCTGTATATATATATGTACATAGACAGCTCGCTCGGGAAATCGGCAGAACGGAGAAAAAGGTGCTCGAGCGTGAATTCTAGTTTGCACTATTCACCAACGAGAAGCTCGGCTTACGAACAAGAGAGAGAAAGAAGGTGAGAAAGAGAAAGAGAAGCTTGGAGACGCAGAAAAAGAGAAAGGAAATGTCCGCAAATAATTGCTAACGTCATCCATCATAGCCTCCTTTATTTATTTCTTTCTTTCTTTTTTTCCTTTTGCTTCTTAATCTTCGTCCTTCCTCCAACCCCCTTTCCGCTTTTTATTCGAACCCCTCATTTCTTGAGGTTACAGTAGAGAAGAAAGTTTTCGATGTATAAGTCGGGGAACAAGTTTCTTCGTATTTTCATGCAAAAGTGAAACACAAGTTTCACTTTATATTTCTTTTTCTAATATCAGGATTATTTTTTTATTATTTTTTTATTTTTTTTATTTTTCTCTACAATAGGTCAACATTCGAACGTATGTAAGTATCAGTAAATTTGATTAATATTACAAGAGTTAGACGAATAATAAATAAAAGTCATCTATTCGGAAAATACGAAGAAATTTGTAATCAATTTGTTTTCTCTTTTTATTTTTTTCTGTTTTCATATACGTGTAAAAAAATGAGAATAGAGGGCAACGGACGATTATTATCAATGTCGTCCTTACGAACCCTTGCCTCGTTTAAACAGAGCACGTTATACTTGTGCATACATGTATGTAGTAATTAATCGAATCGTCGGAATTAGTAGGTCAAACTGTAGCTGTGCGTTATTCTCATTTTCCGATATATACATGCATCTATGTATACACGAGCATGTATATATTATACGTATATAAGTATGCACGTGAATACATAGAAATTTCGGTCGAAAGTTCGCACCGTTCTATATCCTTACGAGAGGTTATATTATATTTTAGTTTATTAATACCAGTTTGTAATAATTTTCTTTCCCTTTTGTTCTCCCTCATGTTTTCTTTTTTAACTATTTATTTCGAGCATTTGCTATTGATTTTGTTTTTTTTCTTTTTCAAGAATTGTAAGTAAATTAGTTGACATTGTATCCCCAGCATACACATGCGCATGAAGTAACTTGTAATTAAATTTAATGAAATATAATAATTCTAGGAATTATGTCAAAACATATATATATATCCGAATATCTTGTGATTTATAATACTAGACTGTAAAGATTAAATAATAAAAACGCATAAATACCGAATCGAGTTTTATCAGAAATTGGAAAATACGTTCTATAACAATTTATTTGTATTATTATCGGATATATAGTGTGTGCTTTGTGTAGAAGAGGGGGTTGATATGTGATAAATATTTCTACCGTACTTCCTATTTATTTTGACGATAAACCGATATAATTTCCTCTGGAAGACTCAGGAACGTCCCATGGAAGCACGTCAATTCTCCATAGAGAGTCCGGATACTCTGAGCGCAGTTTAAATGGACTTTACATGCTCTTTGTAAAGCGCCAAACGAGTATAGTTATAGTTTGCCTTACCGGAACTCCGAGGAAAGTTAGGAGCGTGAACTCTTCGGTTACGAGGAGTCTTCATTATAATCAAAAACCGTTTGTTTAATAGCTCTGTCTCAATTTCTCCCTCCACTCTCTTTCTCTCTCTCTCTCTTTATCTCTTTATCTTGATCTCTTATACACGTACATTCTGTTATCAAACTAGTATCAAGTATTTTTCATTTCATTTGTTACATAGAAATATATCTACGATAATTTAAATAAAATATTTTAACCCATTTACATACGAGCTCTAAATAAACTGATAAGTAAATATCATATATTCGCGAAATATTTCGCTTTTAGATGCAAATATCGAAGAAATAATAATATATCTTATATTTATATTTTTTACTAGCTGTGCCACACTACGCGTTGCTGTGGCTCAGTCTGATTATCTATTTTAGTTTAAACAATTCTAAATATTAATAAAGTACAGTACTATTTTAAATACTACCATAAATGATTAATAATTAATCGAAGAAAATGTACATTGTAGTTTAAAATCACGGTGTATAAGTTGAACGTTCCGTCTTTTTCAAAATCCAATAGTAAATTACCTCATTATCCTTTATAAAAGTCAGTTAAAATTCATTTTTTGATTTTTGGTTATATGACATAGAGGACAATGAGTTAATCTAACGTTGGATGTGACAGTCCATCGATCGACTATTAGTTCTATCTCTTTCTCTCTCTCTCTTTTTCCTCATTTCTCTCTCTACCCCATATGTTCTCTCTTTCTTCATATCTTTCTATAAAATTTGATCTTCACCTAAGTAGTAGTATAACTTTAATAATTTCTTTGTTATAACTGAAATAAAACAAGAAAAAGGGGGGATTGAAATAGTAGACTGTTAAATTCGTTTGAAAGATTGTCGAAGGATAAATGCTGAAGACAGAAAGACAGAAAAGTGATTGGTATGATGGTTGGAATCAGAAATATAGAATAGACGAAAGAGGGTAAAAAAACAAGTGTAGGTATCGTAATATATCGATCTATCGATTCTGACAATCTAACTTTTGCCGCGTTTCAGAATAATGTACATAGATACGGCAGAATGTATTATACATATCGACATTGTTCCACGAGAATCAGATATTTTATTGACAATGCTCGTTCTTCTACATATTGGAGACGCGTATCGTTCGTTCACGAATAGCACATTGCAATTCGTCGACTAGATCGATAACGCGATAGGGTTGAGGGTAGGTAGTAGCACAGGTAACGTTTGAATATTTTATTTGTTTACCTTCTACATCGTGCGTCAAACGACGTCGCGTCTGCGGTTCGTTCAAATTACTTAACTTCCTCTTTTTCAAGGTAGACATTTAATTCTTCAATGCTCTCAAATGGAAA
This sequence comes from Polistes dominula, assembly GCF_001465965.1. The sequence goes on from NW_015149016.1 coordinate 407,477, forward strand.
AACCAATAAGCAAACAAATGTAATTAAGAGTTATTTGGGAATTACATTAGAATTATGTTATATTTTTTGTTTTCCTTTTTTAATTTGTTTTTTTTTTTTGCTTTTTTATGATGTGGTGATAATTATTGATAAGAATTATTATATTATTTTTAATGGAAATTTTTAAAGATATAAAAATCATACTTGAACCACTGCAGTTTCATGGGATTAACATCAAATATTTTTTAATTACGTTACAATTTTTTTTTTTATGATATTTTCTTCTTTTTTTTTTTTCATTGTACGTTATGGGATTAATTTTGATGTAACAGAATTATTTATATTTGACATTGTAAAGAATACATAATTATAATTTGATTCCTAATAGCTTTGTAAGGATTAACGCTGATCTAAATTCATAATGATTATTATATTTTGACTGTGAACGTTCAGTTATATGAATCATGATAATTTTCTTTTTTTTTTTTTTGTATAGATTGTGGAAATAATAAAGAGCAAATTTTTTGTTTTATCAATTTTCGTATTTTTTCAAAGATATAAAAACCAAATTTTATTCCCGATAGCTTTGTAAGGATTAACGGTGATTCAAATGCGTGATAATTCTCTTATTTGGATTATGAATGGCTTATAATTGGAGAACATTGAAATCATTTGTACGATTACGAGAGATGGTTTATTTTTTATTGCTAGATACGTTATATAAATAATTAAAAAACAATTCCTAATAATAAAAGGCCCAACTTTTAAACCACATAAAAATAAAATTGTAGACATCTTAACTTTCCAGGATTTACTTACGTTAATTCAAATCCATGATGATTCCTTTATTGCAATTTTGAATTGAAAAATTACATTAACAATCGTATAATTTGTTAAGCAAATAAAACTAACATTCGAAGTAATAATAATTAAAAAAAAATTAAATTAACTAATGGCGAATCGAGACCCCTTCGATAATATCTTTTATTGAGATTACAATCAAACGAAGCTTACGATTGAAGAACAATGAAATTATCTATACGAATATAAATAATCAAAGATACCGATTGATATTTCAATTGTAAAATTTGTCAACGAAATAAATAAATATAAAATTTGTAAGGATTAAAAGTAATAGCGATCGAAATCCGATGATGATTCTTTTATTGCGATCACAAACGATCGAAGCTTACGATTGGAGAACGCTAACACCGGTGGTACGATTACGAGAGATAATAAAAAGGATATAACACGACCTACATACACTTAGAACGATATTCGCTAATAACGAAGGCAACGTTTCGACGTTAAACTCCTGCCATTATGTTATTAAAAGCCTTTGTAACGTCGAATGCATTTCCTATCGCGCGTTATCGTTCCATTAACGTAAGCTCAATTTTTTTTTTTTCCAAATGCCCCATGGAATAACGTACAACCTATACTATCAAACCCCCCCCCCTCTCCCCTACCCCCATCCCTCTATCTCTCTCTTAAACTTTCTCCTTTTTTTTCTCTCTCTCTCATTAAATAGCCCGAAATTGTTGGGTAAGAGACGAAGCGCATTTTTTCTTCTTAGCCCCCATAAAAAATCATTAAAAGTGACTTAATACATGCGAATACACATACACACGCTTAATATTTTCGAGACATAACTGAACGTGTTGTGTTCAACTCAATTGATCGATGAACGAGAATAAAGTGAATGGAAAAAATACATTTTGTTAAATTATTAATTTTGTCATGTGCTTCAAAGAAATTTAGATTGAAAAAGGCATATTATCTTCATATGGCAACTATAAGGGTAAAAAAAAAATTTTAAAATAATGATGTACAATTATTGAGATCCCATAGAAGTACAATCAAGCTAATTATGAACAAAATCCACGATCGCACATTTTTTTCATTGTCCGCGCTTCACGTGAAATGTGCGCCCCATATATTATAATATAATAATATTAATTAAATATCTATTTAATATATAAATGTAATCTCTCTCTCTCTCTCTCTTATTATATTATATATATTATATAATATATTATATATCATATGTAATATACTTTCAAAAATATCTACATATATTTCTCTAAACGAATGTAAAACATTAGATGTTTCGTATTACTGATAGAGTTATAATATAAATATTTATTTATTATTAATAAATTTAATCAATAATTTAACGTTAGAAAGGATAATTATTTAGTCGTTTCCGTGTTCAGCAGGAAGGTCGACTTAATTAAGGGCTTGTAGTCGAACCTCTACCTATCTTTCTCTCTCACTCCTTCTCTTTCTCTTGTTATCTGAAGCTCTCATTTCAGCTAGGTCGTCCAGCAAGCAAGCAAGCAAGCAAGCAAGTAGCAACGAAAGAGAAAGAGGAGAAGGAGACAGAGACAGAGACAGAGAGAGAGAGAGAGAGAGAGAGAGAGAGAGAGAGAGCTCGGTGGCAGCGTTATCTTATTTTCAATTAACTTCTTTCGCAACCCGATTGCCACCGGCTGCTAGGAAGCTCCGAGTAGAGAGGTAGGCAACCGGAACCGGATGCTGGAATAAGCCGTGCTCGTACCAACTACTACATTCCTGCGAGTTAATTTACTCGATTAGAATCGGTTTGCCGCAATGAAAATGAAATGAAAAAAGGCAGAACAAAAATTCTATATATATATATATATATATATATAGACGAACAATAATAAATGAAAGAATGGAAAAAAAAAAAAATAAATAGACTACGATGCTGGCCAAGACATTATTACAATTACTATTTATATTCAGAGAAACGAGATATTTATGTGAGAAAAAATAAAAACTTAAGGAAGATCCAAGGTAAATTTATTTATCAACGAAACTTACGAATACTACGTTTTATGCTTTCAATTATATTTTTTTTTTTATCAACGAATGAGTAGTTTTTTCTTTTTTTTTTTTTTCTTTCAAATTATCCTGTCATGTTAAATAAATCGTATCGTTTGAAATAAATTCGCTTAGTATATAACCCCTATATGGGTTGGATCGTTTATAGTAATAAAAGGGTTAAACTTGGTGCATAAATTATACAAGAGCATTATCGTAAAAAGATGCTGAAATCTCATATAAAGTTTATGTCATTAAAGCTATTCAAGTTGTTTTCAAAAGTTTCATTTCATATATTTATCGATGTATTTGATTTCCTAACTTTTGGGCAGATAGTGTAGCTGTGATGGATGTTTGTTATCTTATCATGAGTAAGAAAAAATGAAATAAAATAATAGTTGACTTTTTTTGATGTCATTTTTAGTAACAAAATCAACGTTTATAAATATCGCGTTAACGACCATTTGGCAATTAATGTCTCTTCCGAGTCATCTAAATCTTTTTCACGAGGAACAAGAAGAAATGTGGTGATAGTGGTAATGGCGGCTATACGAGGGAGAAGAAGAGAGTAAGGGGGAGGGGATTGCAAAGTGAAAAAAGAACGAGTAGATAGAAATGGAACGACGCGATGCTTTATATATTCGACGATAGATTTCAACCGAGTGTAATCGAGTGAAAGCGATATCTCCAAGTGGAAAGAGAAGGAAAGAATAATCGCTAATCGCAACTTTTCGTTCGGTACGTTAAATCGAGCGGAGAGTGATCTTTATATTAAAAGAAAGAAAGAAAGAAAGAAAGAAAGAAAGAGAGATAGAGAGAGAGAGAGAGAGGGAAAGAGAATTGAGTTATTTCTAATTGCAATCTTTATATTTTTCCCGGTCATTATTTGTTCTTTGTTATCGTCCATTTTCTTTCTGTCACATTTTAATTAAAATTTTTTATCTTGTCGTGATTTGGTGTTTTCTTGTTTTTTTTTTTTTTCTTTTTTTTTCATTTATTTTCTTTTATTTGAATTATTTTATTTAATAATCATTGTGCTCCCCTTCACTTGAAAAATCATAATTTTCTATTGAAAAGTGTAAATAAAAAAATTACAAAAAGAAAAAAAGCAATGGAACAATCTTAATAACGAGAGACAGATAATCAGAAGAAAAAAATCCAATAATTGTACGGTTTCCGATTTATCCTACCGTCTATTATATTTTTTTTTTTTTTTTTAACGATAATGACAATTTCCTTTGGCAAACGATATTAAGCAAATGCATCAATGATATCAACGAACGGACGAATCGATTTTAAACGAATAAAAAGCTGTAAAAGAGCAAAGTATTATTGTAAAAAGAAAGAAAGATAAAAAAGAAATAAGGGTAAGAGATAAATAAGTATGAATGTTTTCTTATTCTTACAAGTAAAATAAAGTTAAGTAAAATAAAGTTAAGTAAAATAAAACGTTAACTAAAGTTAAATAAGACTAAAATAAAATAAAATGAAATGAAATAAAATAAAATAAAGTAAAGTGAAATAAAGTGGAATAAAGTATAGAGTCATAGTAAAAGACGTTAAAAAGGAAAAAAGATGAACAGATGGTGAAGTAGAATGGTGTAGTGTAAGATAAGAGTAAAAGAAAAAGAAAAAGAAGAAGAAGAAGAAGAAGGAAGCAAGAAGGCGAGAGTGCAAGCTTTCGAAAAAAGAGCCTTCGGATATATTATTGCATGATATGAAAACGTATAGTTTTTCTTTTCCATACTATATGTCTCCCTTTCGTTTCTCGATAAATCGAAAGTATTTATTGACTCGAATTTAAGTAGTTATGTAGGTCAAAAAGAGAGGAAAATAAATAGAAAAACAGAGAGAGAGAGAGAGAGAGAGAAATGGAAAAAGAAAAAGTTAGATATTTTTATGACCATTTCAATGTTTCAATGTTGGACTAGAAAAAAAGGGATATATAATAAATATATAAACAAAGTGTTTCTCAACTTGAAGGATGCTCCATCAAATGGCAATTTAAATATTTAAAGGGTTAATTAGCGAATCATTAACGTTTGCTACCTCTCATCAACATTTTCGTCACAATTTGTTATTTAAGTTAGTATTGTAGATTACTTTTTGTATATTCATTTAAACAAGCTTGAATTAACATTACTTTTATTCAGAAGATTTTTATTTCAATTTGAAATGAAATATTTGAACATTGTAATTATTTATATTATTTTATTCTCGTTATAATTTCTACATTTTTGCAAAAGAAAATGCTCAGGTATAATAATTAATTATAAATGTAATTAATATTATTAATGATATTTGATAAAGAATAATACATTTTAAATAAAACCAATGAATAATCATTCGACGCCTTACTTTTATTTAAATTAAAAATAATATTGGCTAAATCTTTGGAGATGTGGAGATAGGATATCATTCGAAAAAGATTGGGAAATGTTGATAGAAAATGAGATAAAAAGAATAAAAAGGATAGAAATAGAAATAAATAAAGAGAGAGAGAGCGAGAGAGAGAGAGAGAGAGACAAGGAGAGAAAGATATAGATAGAGAGATAAAGAGATAGAGAGAGAAAGAAAAGAGATACAAGGAACGAGGCTTGAGTGTTCACAAACGGAAGTCGGACGATGGATCGCATTTGCTCGTCGAACGACCACGGATATATCCACTTTTATCCGCGGTTTATATACCATCCACCTCTTTTACTTTTGACTATATTGTACATGCAAGTTCGTTCGTCCGATTACTCTCGTAAAGTGCCATAGCACACGCGACCTTTTCTCCTATCGTTTCACTTTACCTTTCCACCGGGGACACGCTGAAATGTTTTACGTATCGCAGAACAGAAAGAAAGAAACAGGGAGAAACATAAAGAGGTAAAAAAAAGAGAGAGAGAGAGAGAGAGAAGGAAAGTGTAAGAAGGGAGAAGGAAAAAGAGAGAGAGAGAGAGAGAGAGTAGCAATAGTACATAGTCGCTCTGGCAATTTCGAAATTTGAATCCAAACCGGGCGAATGCCGATGAAAACGTTCTCATTCTACCGACCCAATTTCCGATATACACTAGTACGACGTATACACTTTCTATAATTATCGCGATAAGCGTGCAATTTCGGAGAGTAGTTACTAGCTTATACACTCACACGTTTATGGGGTCTCGTGTAATAGTTCCTATGGTTTTGTATAGGTATTGCTATCATCTCGTGTAAGTAATTGGAGTTTTGTGCATAAATTGTGTAAATATAATTGTATACAAGTATATTACTATATATATATATATATTTCTACTTATTCTTAAACATAACTCCACAATGATAATTATTCTAACTATCAGAATAAACAATAAACTCGTTTTCGACATTATTTGGTTATCGATGAAGTTATTTGTACTGTCCGTTTATGAGCAGAAATTTCCTGTGTGCAATCCTTTTACAAACGGACTGTACTTTATGACATTAGTAATTATAATGCAAATATTAACATAATAACGCGTTAATTGGCATAATGATTATGACAATATCCTAATTAAGGTTTAGATTATTTCAACTTATTCTTAAACGTAAAGCCCTAATGTGAAAATTAATGATAATTAACCAACAATGAGAATAAGCAATATTAATAATACATAATTAATGTTAATAATAATAATAATAATAATAATCTGTGATTATGAAGATAATAATATTATTATAATAATGTGTTAATTATAACGACTATGTTAATTATATTACGTTTGTAATAATAGCGTAAACGATATCGTAATAGAGATATAATTGCATTCACGGAAAGATTAACATGGAATTTAAAAGAAACGAAATGAAAAGATTTGCAAAGATAATGCAACCTTTTTTTTTATACTTATATGATGAATAATTGCATTAGGTTGAAGAGCACTAATGGGGATGATTGAAATTAGGATGTGAAGTTTGATACAAGGATTAAAGGTAGTTGAGATTTTCATGCGTTCACGTCAAGGTAGTTTTTCATTTCGTTTCGTTGTATAAATAATTACGCTGAAAATATCGAAAGGTTGCGGTAGTAGAAGCACTTAACTCTCCTCGAGTTATTATATTCCATCTTGGAAAGGACGTTTTGGATTTACGATTGGAGCTTTTACATGGTAAACGTGCGAGTTTACTTTTCGTTCAACGAAAGCTCAGCCCTTTCGTTTTTATGAGTCGTGTTGAAATTTACGATTGAAAATGCAGTGAGCTTGACAGCTATTACCAGTTGGTGGCTATTAAAACCATCCCCCTTTTGTTCTCCGATAACCCATCGCTCGAATTTTCTTTTTCTCTTTCTCTCTCTCATCTGACTTTTTATTATTCTCTTTTTCTTTCTTTATTATCATTGAAAATTCAAACAGAATAATCACGTTGAATCAAAAACTTTTCCGCTATAGATACAAAAATTATTCCACCTACCACGAGTTCGCGATGATATTCAAATTAATTCAAATATTCGTTATATCGCGATAAGGACACATCTATTTTTTTTTTTTATTATTCTTTTATTCTTTTTTAATTACCATAAACAGTAATGTTGCTCGAATTGTGATAATAATTTATATATTACTTTTTTTATCATCATCGAGAGATCACTTTTTTGTTTTGTTCACTGAAACAAAAGAGAAAAGATAATTGATTGAAGAATGAAGTTATAATTATTTTCAATTATGTCCCACGCGAATTTATCGAATCGTTTAAACTTTTACGTTGAACATATTTTATGTACAATACTTTCATCATTAATTATTTCAAATAGAAAGGGGGACTGATTTAAAAGGAAGTTTTAATAAAGGACTTTTTTTTTAATCATTTTATAACATGATCAAATAATTTTGATCGATATTGCACGTATTATCTTATTTTACAATCAACAAATTTGAGGTTGAGTTATGTATTTTACGTTTCGCGATTGCAGCTAAATTAATTCGAATATTTTCCAACAGTTCGTTTAGTAAGCATTACTTATCTATCTATGCTGGAAATAAAAAGATGATTGTATTTTTTTGACGAGTTTGACGAGTACCCTCTCCCTCTTTTACTATTACAACCTCTCTCTCTCTCTCTCTTTCTCTTTCTCTTTCTCGTACGATCTTTTTCTCCTACTTTTACTTCTTCACGTCACACATGGAATATTTGCCTGTGGTAAACAAGCACTTTGGTCCGTGAAACACGTCGTGAAGCTTTGGTTACCAACGAAAGATACTAGATACCTTATCACGTGAACGTGAAACGAGGAAACCCGAGCCTGACTTCGTTATCTCAACGAGTGCATTCTCTCTCTATTTCTTTTCTTCTTTTTTTTTTTCTCTCTCTTTCATCTTTTTCTTCATTGCGATCATTTGGACTCGTTACGAGACTGGTATTTGTTGTATTGAGAAATTTGAGAAATGTAATGGTAATTGTTATATAATTTAGCTTATGAGATTAATGAGATAATTAAGTGAACACATTTAATATTATTAATACCTATGAATTAACAACAATTCAGGGTGGCTTTCAAGTTGGATCAAAGCCTAAATTTTTTTTGCTGTTAGAAAGAGTAGAAGATTTCTATTTATATTTTTACCACTTCTAATTTCACGGCCAATTTTTTGTCATTATTATAAATATATTCGATATGATATGTCATTTTTAATAAAAGAAAAAAAAAAGACATCGACTGATTGTGAGTTAAAGAATATATTTCCTTATTCGATTTTATTATACGAATTACAAAATACTTCAACACCGGATAGAATATTGAAATTTTGATTTACATTTCTATCAATCCGATTATTCTAGTAATTTATACATATTTACTTTAATATCTAATTGATTTTACGTTCTCATTATATTTATTATCTCTCGAAACGTGACAAAATTAACGTTACTGTTAATTTTACGATCACATGGTATATATACCTAGTCAGTAAATCAATTATTAATTGAATAAAATGATTCATTAAATATATTTGAAAAAAGTAAAAAAAGACTGAAGTAATCTAAAGAGACGTAAAAAAATCGATAATATTTCAGTTAACTACGAGTTAGTAAAGAATTTCGATCGTTTTCTTTTTTTTTTTTTTTTGGTTTCATTCAACCAATCTGATATAATTAATTCATGAATGCAGAATTATTCTAGCGAGTGTATTCAGAAGGCTGTTCGATATACGGTACAAAATACATTTTTAAATATTGACATTACCGGTAGGTTTGTGTGTTCTTACGCTCGGGGTTTCCCTATATATATATATATATGTTTATATGCATGTATGCACATATATTTTTTTGATTTTCATTCGATCTATTTGTCGCTCCATTTATATAATCAAAAAAACTCCTGCTATTCTATTCTTTTTTAATCGTATTTTTAGTAGCTTCAAAAAATATTGTAAACATATATGAATCGCTAATGGAATATTCGAATGATTAAAATCAATAATGTTATTCGGTAGGTAATACTCGAAAAACACCTGATTGTAATCTTTAAATATTAATACAATTATACTTCATAGATAGAAATATGAAAATATTTCGCATGATTTTAGATGATTTACGTTGTTTGTTTCTCGAGATGATACAAATTTATCAATTTTAACGACACCAAGAAGATACTTAAAAAGGATAGGAGAAAAGCTTGGATGAAAAGGAATACTTTAAAAGAGTCGTTGAGAATATCGTCCTGGGATAAAGCAAATCGTTGCGCTGGATATTTTCTTTTCGATATCCTTTTCGATATTCTTTCGTTATGCTTGCAAAACGATAACGTTGAATCCCTCGAGTAAAAACAAAAAGAAAGAAAGAAAGAAAGGAAGAAAGGAAGAAAGAGAAAGAAAGGGGGCGGAAGGGACGTAGAAAATAAAAGAAAAGAGTTTGGATATTTCGCGGGGATCTAACCGTACATTTGGATTCTTTGCTGAGGAAAAACGGAATAGCAAAGTGGAAAAGAGTAGGAAGACGTACGATAACGTTGCTCGTTTGAAAGTAGCGAAACGACGAGGAGGACTAAACGACAACGAGCAAGATGCCACCATTCCAAAGAGAAAAAGAAAGAGAAAGAGCGAGAGAGCGAGAGAGAGAGAGAGAGAGAGAGAAGAAAATAAAAAGAAAGAAAAGGAATGATCGGTTTGCACGTAAGGACGATGCATTTTCGCACGATACGAAGCACACGCTTGCTTACGTATGCCGCCCTCGAATGGAAATAAAACCCACGGGCAACTCATGAACAAGAAAGAGAAAGAGAGAGAGAGGAAATGTCGGAAGACGTTTGCTTATCGTCGAGATACTATAATTTCGTACGATTTTCTACCAATCGGTAAAGATAAAAATCGAAATTCTTACTCTCGTTGTTGTTCTTGGACGTGGATAGTTTTCATGATTATTTCACTAGGCGGAATATCGACAAAGTGTTAAATAAAATAAACTGAAAATCTTTTCTATCTATTTTGACAAAGTGAAAACATTTGGCTGACATTTTGCGAAGAGAATTGAACATACTTTTTGAGAACCTATGAGTTTTACACATCTTACAGGTGTATGCATGTTTTAAGTGTGTGTACGTGCCTACGTACATGTGTGTACGTGTGAATCGTAGATATGTTTCTAATGTCATCGAAGAAAAGTTTGATCTGTGGGAATGTCGAGAATCGTCGATAAATTTTTATCGAACCGCGTGACCTATTTTTCTCTTTCTACTCTTTCTTTTTTTTTTTTTTTTCAATTTTATTATATTTGACATTTGTCGACGAATCTTGAAGTATATCTGTGGGTAGATATGTATGGAAATCAAATTCTTTTTTTAGATTTTATTGGACGAAAATTTTTAGAATAATTGGAGAAGAAAAAAGAAAGAGAGAAAGAAGTAAAAGATTAAAAATATTTGAACACATTGTCAAACACCACAATCGTACATTCTTTAAAATGATTAAAGTTTTAATTTTAATTTGATTTTAACTTGTATAAAACAAAATACTTTGTAAGATTTTTGTATATCTTATGTTGTTTAAAAGATGGATGAAAAAGAGAAAGAAAGTAAGAGAATAGGGGAGAGAGAATTAGAGAGAGAGAGAGAGAGAGAGAGAGAGAGAGAGAAGGAGGGGACCGAAGAGCTGAAACGGACACGTTTGGCGCCACAACGATGTTCCGTTCGATTTATCAGCTATTTGCGGTAGATAGAGGGTGAAATATGCGGTTAGTATGCTCGTTGAAAACGCGTATCAGAGAGAACAAGAGAGAGAGAGAGTGAAAACGTTTAGCCTAAAGAGCGACGACGCGAGAAACGTTAAACTATCCGTGAATAAACGAGCGAGTGTCGTTATCGGAAAGAAAACTCAACAATGTTGTTCGAAATTATGTTCACGTTAACATTGCAGAAAAGAAAAAAGTGAAAAATTGAAATAACAAATAAGAAATAAGATATAAAGAATAAATAAAAAATGAGATTGAAGAGAGTAGGAGAGAGAGAGAGTCGAAGGGTGAGTGGGAAAAGCTGGTGAAATTCGATAATTAAGACTAATATTAGGAGAATGTTCGAGGCAGGAGCTTTCATTTCCTTGCAACTAATTTTACTTGGTAGACGTATTTCCGCTAGTACGTGCTAACTTATTTTACGCATGTATACGTTACGTCGTACAGATCATAATACGGATTTATGTGCATTTGCCCAACATCACGTTTTCCTACTTTCCTAGACAAAATATATCTATATATCTATATATATAGATATGTAAATGTGTGTGTTTATGTATGTGTTGTATGTACACGTACATTCCACTCAACATGGCCTTCTTTTAATTGCAATATTTTCAATTTTACTCGCGAGTACCTTCACGATGCCGCTATAACATGTTTGCTTTTTATATACGTACATTTCTGTGTATGTATGCGTAATATATATGTTGCATTTACAGAGTGAAACATTTAAATGAGAACACCCGAACGTTTTTGCTGTACCGCTGTGTACAAATGAACAGGGAAGCTCGTTAGAACAAATTAATCCCGAGGTAATTTTCTTTCTTCCTTTCCTTTTTTTATTTTCCCTTCCTTTTTTTCTACTTCCACCTCTCGAGATCTCTAACTTTTCTTTCATACTAATTGTAAGTAGTTTCGTGTATTCATAAGCAAAGAAGATATTTATGTAAGCGTGTTGCGTTGAAGTCAAACGTCTCAACCTTGTACATAAAAATATTGCAATACCAGCCTAGTAAATCAATTTAATTAAGTTGATTTCTTTCAGAAAACTTACTATAAATTAACTTCTTCTTCTTCTTCTTCTTCTTTCTGTTCTTCTTCTTTTATTTAACTGATATCTGCTTAACTTTTTACCACGAACTCTCGGTAGTTTATTAAAAAAGACGAATGTACCTCGTCCCTTCCAATCTGTAGCTCGTAGAACCTTACGGATAGGAAAGATCAACGAGAGGAAACCAATAATCTCGTAAACTACGGAACTGGCATTTCATTTTCTCCGTAACCATTGCGCACCGACAACTAATCAACTCGCGAATGTGCTCCGCAGTAAGTTAAATCGAAACGGAGACATTCACTGAATCCAATGGGGAGTGTCTCCTCAGTATCCTCTCGATTGCCAAAGTATCCTGCGTTTCCTCCGGCGTTTCGCTGAGTTATGCCATATTCCAGATGGATTATTAGTAGATTCTAGTGGATTCTAGTGAAACTCTCTATCTATCCTGCTATTCAACCATCTCCTTCCACCACTTTACCTTTCTGAATCATCCATTCAAAACTCATATTTTTGGCTTTAGTAAAACGATTCTTCTTATTTCAATGCAAAATTAAAACAGATTTTTCTTCATATTTTCTATTGAACTTTCATTAAATGATTTTAAACTGTTCTATGGCCAATAATTTCATCATTGACAGACTGAAGAGCATCTTTGACATACAAATTTCCAGATTAAAAACAGCAGTTTTATGTAACACATACCGATACTGTGTCATAAATATCACAAATTTTGTTATTAATCTTGAATTGTATTTGTAACTTTTATTTTGTAATACAATTTGAAAATTAATTAAATCTCTTCTTTGACGATCTCTATTTGTCATTTTATGACGACCATTTCGTTTTTATTCGGTTTTTTTCATTTGACGATTTTCATTGATTAATCTTAATTTTTCTGTTTATTCATTTAAATCGATCAATTGGTTTTCATTCGAAATAAATTGCATATTTTCACATTAATCAATAAACAATCTTCTCTGTCAAAAAATTAAATGATTCTGCAAATTTATCGATTTTTATTTCTACAATATTGAAGCAGCTTATCAAAATATATACACTATCGACGATATTAATTTATAGAAATTTAAACAATTTTGAACAAAGAATAATGAACATGAATAATATTTAGTTGGTTTAATAAACGTGAAAATTCGACAATTTTAACGTTTTGATAGAAAAGCTTTTATTTAAAAGGTGTTTCCAAATAATTTCCCATTAATTTCGATGTAGATATTTTCGGTTACGCTTAATGAATGATTTCCTTGTATTTTCAACCACGATTAAAATGACATTTCAAATTAAATACATACCAGGGTGCTCATTACAAAGATGCTAAGTGTGGATGATGCTGATGCTTACAATTTCGGAAGAATTGACAGGCATTACATTGACAGTGATAATAAGAATATATTAAAGTATTAAAAATAAAATATCTATGACAACTAATTTCGACAAAAAATGATACAAACCAAAATATTATTTTTCCTTGAAATCTAGCATTTTTCAATTTTATATTTTCTTTTATTTTCTAAAATAGCTGAAATAGTTTTGACAGAAACTTCGGTTAATTTATCACGTATATGGACCCTCAAATCTTCATTTTGAGAAGCTTCTACGTTAAACCTTGGGGATATATATACATTCCATACATATTTCATACTCATACATGTATAGATAACAAGTACAAAATATATATACACACATATATATATTATATTTCGTAGCCTGAAGGAAATAATTACGCGACGAAACGATGTTAGGTTAACTTTAGACTATGAAATGGTTCACCACCCGTCGACTACTACTTACTTCATTATGTTATCGCTCGTTAATCGAGCGAGCCTACTCGAAGGCAAACCCTTACACCATGTTACCTTATCATCGAACTCATTACGGTGATTATTCTGATTAAATCTTCGATGGGACACTTAAAGTCCTTCAATGTTCTTGTTCCTACCTTCTACTTCTCTTAATCAGAGTAAGACACTGATAGATAGATAGACAAATAGATAGATAGGTAAAGAAAGCGTGTGTGTGTATGTGTATGTGTGTGAAGGAGAGAGGGAGAGAGAGAGAGAGAGAGAGATAAGATAAAGGAAGAAAATCGAATTTAATTGTACCGGATATATCTAAATAACTGGTCTATCCGGTAATCCTGAATTCTCCTTCACTGCAAGGCGAGATTACACGGTGCGTCCCGATTATTCCGAATATAGGAAACAATCTAGTATTTGAGATTACCGCGTTCTCTCATGGCTAACTATTGACAAGGGAAACGACTAACGCTGTTTCTAACTGTTTCGAATGCTTCCCTTTAACTATCTCTCTCTCATTCTCTCTCACTCTATCTATCTATATATCTCTATCTCTCTTTTGCTACATCTATTCTATAATTTCCCTTTGAGATCCTTCAATGTATATTTGTATATGTACATACATACGTCTTTGAAAGGGAATACGTCTCTAACAAGAAGGATTTAGTTAATCTATTTATTAGATGATTACCAAGTTATTTATTTCAATTTTATTTCATAATTATTTTTTTGAATAGATGCCTTTTACTTTTTTCCTTTCTTTAATTATGAGAAATTTAATGTTAAATATAATTGGAAATACTTTGAAATATAAAACTGAAATATCTTTCTACTGATATGAAAAATGTAATTATAATCTTTATATTAGATGGTATCAAGGATACTTTCATTCGATTTCCTTTTGATAAGAATCTTTTTTCTTTTTTTTTGATTTTAATTAGGTGAGATTTTAATTGAAATACAATTGGAAGGATTTTGTTGTTGAAAGGACATGTTTCCAATAAGGATTTATCTGATCTATATATTAGATGATCTCGAGGTTCTTTACTTTAATTTTCTTTTCATAATAATTATTAATTTTTTAATTATATAAGATTTAGATTAAAATAAAATTCGAAGAACTTAATTAATGTAATAAAAAAATAATACAAATAATACAAATTTGATTCATCTCTAATGGATGATAATCTAGAGACGTATTTCTTTTTTTGTTTCAATTTAATTTGGATAATTCTTTTTCCTAATTTTGTTATTTGTTATATATATTTTTTTTTAATTACGAAAAATCTAGGTTGAGATATGTATGTCGAGGGTAGTAGGATTTTATCATTGCAATTGAATAATTGAAAAAAATAATAATTTTTACCTCATCTGTAATGTCGAATAATTTCGAAACATTTTCCTCCAATTTCATTTTGATAATAATATTTTTATCTGTTCAATTTTTATTTTCTTTCACCAATTTTAATGTTTTGTTATTTGTCTTTTTAATTAGGAAAAATCTAGGTTGAGATAAAATTGGTAGTGGGTAGGTCATTGTCGTATACATAGATAAAGCATCGACTTCATTAACCTCAAATGCAAGCAACGTGCTAACTTCGAAAATGTCCCTCAGGCATCGGTTCATCAACAGAATCATTCGACCACGTCGCGGCCAATCAGATATATTGGAAGTCGACATTACGATCCTGACCTTGTAGTATCGTCCTCGCAACTCCCCGAGGACCCTGTGAATCCATTAAGATAACGAGCTCGCGGCCTCCACAAATTGATTGTTCATTTTCGTTTCTATAAATGCTGATATTGTATTGCTAAAAGCAGATTCTCATTTCGACTCGAATCATGCCTCTCTCGCAGTTCAATACATAAAACATGGATACATATTCCTATATACAAGATGGTCCAAAAGTAGTTACTAAACCATTATAAAAATCGAATCATTCTTTTGTGTATTAAAGAATTCACATATATTCTTTTATAAACAATAAATACATACTTTATCAGTATTTTCTTTAATTAATTTTATCGATTGTGTCTTTCGAATGTTGACAATTTTGCAAAAAAAAAAATGAACATTGAAAATCATTAAAAGTTGTTATATTTGAAAATGGTCTTGTTACTTTTGGGTCACTTAGTATTGCACAGAGTTAGCCAATAACTATCAGCTGGTTAAATGGCTCTTTATTAACTGAATTTAACGTGGGATTCAATGAGTTTACTCTCTATGGAATGTTCCTAGTCGATAAATAAAATTCTATCAAAGAGAAAGTTGGAATATTTACGGATCTTTCCAATATAGAATCTTTCAAATGTTTCCAATAATATATATATATATATATATATATATATATATTTTTTTTTTTTTCTTTTTTTCAATGCATTCTCTAACATAAGTAAAATAAAACTTTATGCAGGATCTTTCAGGTGTTTCCAATCAATTTCTTTTTTTTTTTTTTTATTTTCATTTTCAAACACATTTTCTATTGTAAGTATAAATAAAACGTAAAAAGAAATATGAAAGTTTTGATTCAAAAAGTGTTTCATAAAAATGTTTACGTAGCTAGACTAAAGTTCAAATAAAACATTTTCAATAAAATACAGGAAAAGAAAGAAATAATCAAATAAATGTCGCAAATGTATTATAAAAACACAAATCACATTTTATATATATATATATAAATTGTACTTTTTTAGCGTTATAGAAATTCGATAAATCAAGTCAAAAGGAATAGAAGCATAGTTTGGTTCTTTTCAAAAATAAATTTGATGACTTTTCTGTTGAATTTCTTTTACTATTGGCTAAAATAGAAAAACGAAGTAGATGATGTTCTTAACGCTCTTGACGTGTTCACGCTCTTGCATAGGAAATGAAAGGAAGTAGAGGACGAATGGATGAAGAGGAGGTGGAGCAGGAGGAGGAAGAAGAAGAAGAAGAAGCCTTTGGTTTCTTGAAGGAAGGAAAGCATGGATAATGGTGTGGTCTGTAGGTAATCTCCGTACGGAAGGACAGACATTTAGATTTCTTCGACTAGGATAATGCAAGACGAATCCAACGTATTTTCAAAGGAAAGTAAAGAAAGAAGAAGAGATAGAAATAAAGAAAGATGAAAAGCATGCGTCTGCGTATTGCAATATGGAATGAAAAGCGGATCGAAGTTCTCGTTTCGTGGGGCTTCTACGTTGATTGAACTTTCAAATGCTGCGGTGAACGAGAGAGAGTCCTGGGCTATGACGTTGTCGAAATTTGATCTTCGAAAATGCGTCGATATGCATTTGTCTATGTGCGCATAAATATGCATACAAAAACTACCAGTAAAAAGTTTGTATATTCAAAGTAAAGAGGATATTTAAAAAAAAAAAAGAAAAAATGAATACCTTTGAAATAGCCGAGGTCAACGAAACCTAACGTTCAGTTCGTTTCAAATTTTGTATCATTTTTTTTATTTATTTATTTTTTTTTTTTTTATTAATGAATGATTTTTAATAGAAGTATCGTTTCATATAAAATCGCTTTGTGTATATGACTTCTAAATGGGTCAGTCGATCATACGAAGCTATTTATAATTAATACTCGTATATGGTCGCAAACGAGGAAAGAGTTTTAAATTACGTATACAAATTATACAAAAGAATTATATGAACGTAAAACGATTTTAAAATTGAATTTCTTGAAACGTCATATAACTTTATTTCGAAATTGATCGATTTGTTAGATTTTTCTAGAAATCGGTAAATGATTTTAAACTTTCGGCCAGTAATATGCGTATTTAACACACACAATGTCGTTTGCACGCAAGTTAGTATAATAGATATTTTTTATTTTGTAAAAAAAAAAAAGACAAAGAAAGGAAAAAAATAGATGTTATGTATGCACCACGAGTCATTTAAATAGAAACGACATAAATATTTTTGTTTTATAGGTACTTATACGTATATGAAAACACCTCCTGCGGAAAATTTACAGTATTCAACGAGACAACTATAGCGTTAGAACTTTATCTCTCTCTCTCTCTTTCTTTCTCATTCTTTTTTTTTTCTATTCATCTTTTTTCTTTCCTCTTTGACATACTATTTTAACCAAGAATATTTTCATACGTTAGTAAACCACATTACAGTCTAATAGAGAAATCTTTTATTATTATCTCGACGCATATTTAAATGCATACGAGTGACATTTAAACTGATATGAAAAAGTTTCTTTTATTCTTTAGATTTAAACTTATGATTAGTAGTTAATATTATCAGTAGGTAAATTTCACTATGTTTCAAGTCGAAAAAGTTGGTTTATTCTTTCATACGATCATTTTACGTAATATTTTATTTTCTGTTAGAACACTAAAAAAAAAAAAAAAGAAATAAGAGAAATAAAGTCGAATAAAAGAATAGAAATAGAATAAATGAACGAACGAACGAACTGTGAAAACCTTCGGACGACGAAATATCGAACTTCTTTTGACACCCGCAATATGTTTTCCCTTTTTCTTCATAACTCGTTCCATTTTTCTACCCAGGGTTCGTTCTGTACGTAGCAATTTCGTAATGCGAACGTCGTGAAAAAAATATAAACAGCGTAAAAGGGAAATGATGAACCTATAATAAAAAAAGAAAAAATGCAAAAATAAAAATAAAACAACAAGAAGAAGGAAGAAAAGAAAAGAAGAGATGCAAAAGTTGTCGTGTTTATTCGTTACGACAAGCAAACAGACAGCAAAATAAGATGGAACTTGAGAAGGTAGAAAAATGTACAGAGGCGTAATAAAAAGAAAATAAATCGGAAAACAAAAAAACAAAAAAATAATAAAAGAAGAAAAAAGGTGGGAAGGAAAGGCACACATATCCGATGTGGTTCCTTCGTTCGTTTCGGTACTGAGTAAGCACGTACTACGCGCGTAAATAGCAGCCGCGAATGGTTCATATGCGAGAGGGAAATTGACTAAGTTTTCGGTAGGGAAATTGCACGGCAATTTATAGTCGCGCGTTCCCGCGGTTTAATAAATGACTCGCGGCAATTCTCGAGGACCCCGCGAAGCTATCTCGTTCAACCGGAAAGTGTGTAGGAACATAAACGTGAAAAGAGAGGGAGAACGAACGAGAGAGAGAGAGAGAGAGAGAGAGAGTGAGAGAGAGTTAAAGTAACGCTTCGCATACGTAATTACCATAGTTGAATATACAGTGGAAGAATTTACGAAGAAAGATCATAAATTTCGGGATACGATTTCTGAATTTACGTTGTACGAAAAAAGAACTTTGTGCGAAAATAATATGTATCTGGCTTTGAAACGAAAGTTCTAATAGCATCCATTATTGTTTATTTATTTGATACAACTAAACGCAACACCGTGAATTTCCTGTTAAGGTCATTGTGCAAGCCTATAAATTGGCCACTTTAGAGGCACAGATCTAACTTCCCAAATTATTTATTGTCGATTGGTCTGGATTAAGGGCATGGTTTATCGGAGAAAGGTGGAAACGTGAGGACGACGCTAATCGAGCGTAGTTTGGATGCTGCATGCCGCAACCGAATTTAGGTAACTTTCAAAATGTGCGACAAGAATATTCAGCATGTGTGAAACCGTGAAAATAATTTTATGAAGTAAAATTTTAATTATTGCTATGAAATATTAACAACAAAATCCAAATAGTTATTGGTTTGTAATTATGGACACGCCTATTAACTTTTTAGACTTGAATAAACTTTAACTAACTTTCAAAATTGTATCCCAAATTGATGAGTTTTCTTCGTGAAAATTCGATTGATCAACTTGAAAATGCAAGTTCAATTATACCCTATTTACGTATTTCTGATTAAATCGGTAGAAAATGTATTCCTAATCGAGCATTTGTGTGCAAGCCTTTCAGAAAATGTTCTCAAATATCGTTCGTGTTTAAAACGACGTCTACTGTTGGCCATCCGGGTCGACATTAGCTTTGGAGAAACTTTCGGACGTACTTCCTGCGAGAGGTAGATGGTAGGAGGAGGAGGAGGAGGAGGAGGAGATTTGGGGTGAGTAGGAAGGAGTAAGGGCGGTGTTGCAGACACCTCGCACGATTACCCGCTTTGAAGGAACTTCTGCCGAGGCAGGATCGTTTAATCAAGTTGACAACTTTCCTAATCACGGACGTAATACCGCGCACCTCGTATATGTTCAAGAGAGAGAGAGAGAGAGAGAGAGGGAAAGAGAAACAGAGAACATAGTTTCTCCTTTGAATTGAATAACGTTGATCACATATATAGAAATCTTATGTATCGACGAACTTATTTTTCATTCTTCTTTATCCCTTGCTTCCTACTTTTTTTTTTGTTCTCTTTCTTTTTATTCTTTTCTGCAAAGAAACATAAAATAATATGCCTAGAGGTAATTTTTTGCTCGCAATATTTTTTCTTAAAAGCTTTTTTTTCTTCCATAGAAATATTCTATTTTTATCTTAACCGGTTATCACTGCTGTCCGAGAATAAAACTCACCCTTTTTTTTGCGATAACTTAGTATGTAATGTGTGTGTGTGTGTGTGTGTGTGTTTATATGTTTGTATAAATATACACAAGTTTACTGTATAAGTTCATTGATGTATATCATATACGTTGGTTCTTCTGGGCCAGCGATCTTTATGAGAACGGTGACATTTAAGATCTACGTCCGGTGTCATAGGATATTGACTTTTTTATCCCTCAGCGTTAGATCATAGAGGAAGTCAGGCATGATAATACATCGCTACGGAAGTTTACGATGCTCGACTATGTTGTTCTCTCTCTCTCTCTCTCTCTCTCTCTCTCGTTGTTTTTATCTTCTCTTTACGGACGTTTAACTTCGTATTTTTTAAAGAACCTTTCTCATCAACTTATCATTTAGACGACATGAAAATAAGACACTTATTATTTATGATTATCATAGTAATAGAGTAAAACATCATAAGAAGGAAAAACAGTTTTAATCTGATAAAGATAGTTTTGTGATATATAAGAGAGATGAATCCTCAACCATAGGAGGATTTCTACTCGAGGAAGCTTTTCATCTTGACCTCGTCGTTTCTGCACTATACTGCATCCCACTGAAATATCTTTCGTGCAATTATATTTACCAGAAGCGTGTATTTCTTTTATCCGAAAATTGTGAGACAGTACTGACGTGTGATCTCTTTCTCTCTTTTTCACACACATACACACAAACACACACACAGTACAAATATATAAATATATTTATACACACGCAGATACATAGGTAGTTACGTACACACCATGAAGGTTTACCAACGTGTTCCGAATATTACGTGTCGCTAACGGAAGTGGATGCGGGTGGTTTTAACTAGATTGGATTTTGTCGGGACAAGCTCAGGGAGCTCACTGAAGCGTGCACAATCAAAAAGGATGCTCTGGATCTTTTCATTCGATGAAAATACTTTGAAAAACTTACCACTAAACTTCTCTAACCGATTATCTCTTATATCGGCCAATGTTTTCAATTAAATGTGAATAAAAGGATCAGTTTAGACGAATCGAGAACTAATTTATTCTCAAATTTGTTAAAAATAAGAGGGAAAAAGAATTGGATAATTTTTTCATAATTTGTGATAAAATATTGAATGTTGACAAGAAATAATCTTTTAAAAATGACGCATATATACGAAACTAACAGTTAACAGGTTAATAAATTGATTGATTTATCAAAATAATAATTCGAAATTTTCAATAAACGTTGAAATATAATTAATGCAACTAACTAAGCATTTAGATAAAACCAATTAAAATTAAACAACAATTTAAAAATAAATCTCGGTAATCTTTAAGCAAACTAAAACCGATAGAGAATTCATGAAATCTAAGCGTTGATGAATACATCGCTAAATGTTTCAACGTTTCTAGAAGTGGCTTCTTTTAAGTCCGAGAAAGTCATGGAAGCAAAGAGGAATCGTGGGAAACGAGAGGTTCTTATTAAAGAGATTCTTACAGTTAAAAAAGGAGGGTTCTCCAAAAGAAAACTGGGCATAGGGGAAAAGGAAGTAAACGTCGGGTAAAAGTCGCGACATCGGCACCCCCATCCTTCTTTACGTTCTAACTGAAGAACCCTATTGCACCTACACGACCCTTCGCACTTAAATCTCGACGTAGGTATCTTGCGAACATACATATGCCCATACACTATCAGCCAAAAGTTTGAAATTATTCGTTCATTTAAAAAAAAAAAATCAATTATACTGATAAATCTTAAAATAAAATTTTCGAGACATGTCGAATGACGTTTCAAGAGATATTAGTTATTTTTGTACATACATAATATTCTTGTATAGTTTCCACAACCAATTGAACCCTTCTGTTATTAACGATCCATATATATATATATATAGGTCATCCATACTAGGCCCCGTATATATGAGCGACCTCTATATGGGTCGTATATGCAAAGAAGAAGTAAATGCTGAGATTTAGATCTCTAAATTTACTTAGCAATTTCAAACTCTTGGCCGACATTGTACATGCATGTATACACGTACATATACATATACATTTACATACCTTCCAGACATCTCCCATCGGTCACCCTATTCTTCCTTTCGTTTATTCGTTTGAGCAAATGTAAGTATTACTATTTGAAAACGAGAAGTAAATAAGTTGTATTAATCGTGAGAAAAAAATTGTGGATCTTTCACAAATGAAATAATCTTAACTATTTTTCTCGTGTTTATTTAATATTACAATAGAACCTTCGTTGTACAAATTTATTTAAAAAATAAGTGGAGAATTCAAAAAACACATTGTTAGTATAATAAACAAACTCGCGTTTAGCACGAATATCATTTGGAAACTGAATCATTATGGTGAATTTCGTTTTACAAAGGCAAGCAATTTTTATGTTCATTTATTTATTTTTAGATACTGTAAACAGGAATGTCTATATAAAAAATTAAAATTATAAAAATTATTATATAAAATTATAGAAAAAATTTATTTGAATTTCATATAAAAAATATTTCGAATAATCGAGGTACATGCAATAGAAGGTTTGCATAATAATTGGTCATATAATGGAGGTTATACTGATGAATATATTTTTTTTTGATCAAATGAAATTTTCTTTAGAATTAAAAATAAATGAAGCTTTATATCGATAATGATGAATCAATGTTATCGATAAATCTTGAATAAGATAATGAATACTCACTATAGTAATTCAACTGCTTCGATACGTAACAATACTGGTCTAAGACAATATTATTCCTTTCTCTCCTACCTTCCTTCCTTCCTATCTTCCTTCCCTCTGGCAAGCTTATAACGATCCTTGTAGTGTGCATGCTGGAATAGTACAAACGGTTTAATCGACTGTATTATACACCTGCGAATATGTTATTATTACGTTTGTCGAGTGGTAATGACGATTCGTCGTTCTTTCTTACAACTATTCGAACTTGTCAGGAGTTGAATGGAAAGGTATTGTATTTCCTGATTCTGAGACATTGCATTTGGAAATAGAGGTACTATTTAAAGAAACTTGGTAATTTCAGAAATCTCAGGAAATCTTTTATGAGGTTCTCAACGAGGATCATAAATGAGTTATTCGTGTCGTCGTGTTTTAAATGCATTTAATAAATGCTTACTATTTATGTAGTAATACTAATCGATTAATATGTAATTTTAATTAATGTGATTTCATTTTTTTCTATTTATAATTTATTTCAATATTTTTATTTTCTTATTTGATACGTTAGAAAGTTAACAGACTTCGAAATCAGTGTACTAAGTATTGAGAAACATCAAATTATTATATCTTTTATTATTTTCATATATAATATTATAGTACATTTAATTAAATTATGACAGTGCGAATGAGTTAACAAATTGAAAGAAATTATATTTATTTGATTTAAAGTATAAATAATTTGAACATTAAATAAATTATAAAATAAATTTTGTCAATTATTTTACTACTATCACAATCACTGGTACATATATGAATTCATTCACTCGTATAAAACAATGATATATTTTAGAACGTGATCGTGATCACAATACCAGTTCAAATCGATAATCCTTCTAAAGACAAGATAATCTGGTTTATTGTTAAGATAGCTGTACTTCTTGAAGAGATTACAAGACACGTATCACGTAGTATGTACACTATACATACCTACATATTTAGTCCTCTTTTATTTCGCGATACTATCTTCGATGAATCTAATTAAGGTACGTCACGATAAATCGTTCACACGTATATAAATGGTGCAATATCGCTAGTACGGCCAGTTAGGGTGCTTGATTTACTACAAATTAGATATTCTGATTTATTCTAGCGCTTTTGGTAACTATGTGTACCCGTACCACCATGGGGAACATACTTATGCAACTATGCGGCACATACTTCATAACGGCACGGTTGGGGGTGGGTGGGGGTTGCGTCTTACGTTCTTCGAAATTCTCTGAACGATTTATCGATCGATCAACTTCAACAGAATCTTCAATCTTTTTTGACCCTTGTGGTTTTCTTCCTCGTACAAGAAGGAAAGGAACACCAACAATTTCTGAACGAGAATACAACAGAATTTTGGTTTTATGAATTTAAGAATTGTAAGAATATTTATGATTTTATGTTCAAGATGTAACGTAAAATATGTGGGCTCCACGTTAATAATGGACATGGGACATAAAAATAATGAAAAAAAATTCATATAAATATTTGATTATTATCCTAATGGAGGAACAAATCGATAACACAAAAAACTTGTAGTCTTGAAGATTTAAGGGCTGTAAGAATTAATTATTTATATTTAGATGAATTTATTTTCCTTATAGAAAATTTGGAGTGTTGAAAAGAATTTAGGGTCAAACGAGTACCTCTAAAATGAAATAAAACGTCAATAAATAATATTCGGTAGAGAAAGAATCGTTTCAAAAATACATTACAAGTTAAGATAGTATCACAAGAATAAATTATGCACACATAAAGACTTTTATTTATAAAGAATTAGAAATATCAACCCTAAAACTATGGAATCTGAACAAAAATGTATTCGAAGGGACAACAAATGTGGTCATATTATTGCTTGATTGATGAACGAGTTATGCTCGAGTTTTTATTTAATATTCGATATTTAAACAATAGAAATATTTTTGAAAAAAATAAATCAAATATTTGAATAAACATTTAATATAATTTGTAAAAGTATCGACGACGATTGTGATCGTCCCAAAATTACGTTATTTGACTTAAAACGTGTACAAATTTTGCATGTTTTTCTCCCTTGCAGTTAAAAATAGATGATATCGATTGAATTCATTTTTATTACTTTCTTGTTTGTTATCATTGAGCTATCATACTACGATAACGAAAATATATCGTTTGATGTACGAAATCCTTTTTTCGAAACTTTGATATCTCAAAAATAAAACGTTTATAACATCCGAAAACAAAAAGTTAACATTTGTTTTTTTTCGAGGCAATCAATATCAAAAGAAAAAAGAAACAAAAAATAAATATTTAGATTTTCCAATCTAAATGGTATACCGCGTATATTCAAAAGCTTTCTCTCTCTATCTCTCTCTCTCTCTCTCTCTCTCTCTCTCTTTTTTTTTTTGCTTCTATTCCTATACTGTACTATTAACAAAGCGTATAAACGAGTTCTGTAACACAGTCTTATTTCTCGTTTGTAGAAAAGCAAGAAGAATCCTGTTGAGTCGTGCATGGAAACGTTCTGTGCCCGTGGTGACCACTGACACCACATTAATCATACTTTTATACGAACAACACTGGATACCAACCAGGCGAATTGTTAATGAGATTTTCCACGAGAAAGACTAATTAATGTCTGGCCCGTGCCAAGGCAAATTACATTTTCGATACAAACCTGGACGGAGAATTTGGTAGCTCGTTTACCCTCCTGTTTTGCTTTCTAACGAAAATATCCACATATCTAATGACATCATAAATACCTTTCTGATATACACGTGTATACACGTGTAGTAATATAGTAAAAAGAAATTATATAGTAAATACTTTAAATGATCTTTTTAATAAGTAATGAAAGAAAAAACATTTTATACATTTAAACGTAAAATATATTTTAATGTTTCTAGTTCAAAAAAAGATAATCACGTGAATAAACAATTTTGTTATCATCATATTTAACTCTTTGAAATAATTTGTTGTTACGAGATTGCATCTGAGGGAATTATTTAAATATGAAAATTAATATAAAATATTTTTAATATATTTGCAAAAGTGAAAGAAAATTTTCTATCTCTCATTTCCTATTTTTATTATTTTATTTTTATGCATACATAAATTCTAATGAAATAGATTTTATCGTTGTTAAAATAATTTAGTCATTCCAGCTTGACCAATATGGATCACTAATCATCGATGTATCGTGCGAGTTCGTTAATAATATTTCATTGGGATTGCTTTACTGCGACTATTTAAAGAGAGAAGGATGGATAGAGACATAGAGAGAGGGAACAGAGAGAGAGAGAGAGAGAGAGAGAGAGAGAGAGAGAAAATCGTACTCTCGTAAAGCTCAAATGGAAGAGATAACGCGTGACGTCCTCGAGTACGCTCGTGCTTATCGCGTTTACGAATTAGGGTCGATCGTTGAAAACGCTCGGACGGTATGTGCTGCAAGTTTGAGAGAGATAGTAAAAAACAGTCAGAGAGAAAGAGAGAGAGAGAGAGAGAAAAGGGAGAGAAAGGGAGAAAGGAAAATGCAAACACTAAATATTCAAAGAAAGAGTGAATAAAACATCGCGATCGAACGTATGTAAGCACGAGCGACGATACCAAAAGATGTAAAAAAAAAGATTAAAATATGAAACGTTGTTATCTCGATAATGTTTGTAAACAAAAGACAAAAAATAGATAAGTAAAATATGAATATGTTTTACAATTAAAGCAAATCTCGATGAATCGAATCAAAATATTATTGATTGCACATTTTCTCCATCAGTATCAGAATGTCAAAAACTATCAGTTTTATTTATATAAAAAAAAATTTTTTTTGTTGCACAGTGTCACCAAAGTAACAGTGGAATTATCAATGTGCAATGAATTTGTTATAAATAAAAAACAGAGCTTGTCCACAGAAAGAAGCCCATTGTTCTCGCGCAGTCTGTGTTCCGTCAAATGTCGGAACAAGTTGAGGAATTTGTTGCAACGAACAAATCCTCACCGTGTTGATCAGTTTATTGCGGTAGAGCTATAAAAATACTAGAGGTATAGATTTTCATAGAAAAGATAGTTCAAGATAAAAAATAAACCGCAATCCCATTTTTTAGTTTTTAAGGAAAAATCTGGTAAACGTAACGGTGTACGATTTTAAGGGACACCATCTCACTCAATATATGAATGAATGAATTATTTTTCACCTAATAATACGAGTCTTATTTTCGTCGTTTGTTCGGCTACTACATTCTTTTTTGTCTTAATCGTTTACTCGTTAAGATTATTAAAAAGGAAGAAGAAGAAGAGGAGGGGAAAAACTGTTGGATGAAATTTAACGAAGTAGGTCGATTTATCGAACTTAAAAATATCGAGTTAGGTACATTTTTCGAAGCATTGCGCGTTAATATTAAAAAAACGGGAGTTGCTTTTTCCACATAACGAGCCCTTCTTTTTCCTCGAATATCTATTATATATAATCCACCTGAAAGTGGATTTTGTAGCTAACAAGAGAGAACGTTTTTAATCGAAGCGATCCCAGTAGCTCGGCTAATTACGTCTAAGAAGATTAATTGGAAGGGTCAACGATCGAACTTTGCCTCAATTCCCTTGAGCTTTCATCATGCGAAGTGTCTTCTTCCATAACGTTCTATCTACATTTTGGATGCCAACTATATTTTTATTTTTTTTTCTAATTTTATGATATATGTTTTTTCGTTTCTCGTGATTCCATGTTTTGATTTTTTCATTTTTACGAATATTTCAATGATTAATATTAAGTACCTAAAACAAGCAATTGCTCTTTCTTTTCTTTAATTTTCTATGCTACCATGTTCTCTGTATCTCTTTCTCTCTCTCTCTCTCTCTCTCTCTTTTTTCTATATTTTTCTCATTCGTCGAGATATAATCTCAAGAAGGGACGAACTATCGGCCAGCGTTTTTCGCGAATGCAACGTGCACGGCCTATATACGAGCCGCCAAAGCGATAGAACGAGACTTTTTCTCTCAAACAGAATAAGAAAAAGGAAGGATGAGGAAGAGAGAAAGAGAGAGAATGAGAGTATTCTCCATCATTTTTACGAAAAGTCCCACTATAGTGGGGGGATTCACGTATTGGGTTACCGGGTCAACCACATTGGTAGTAGGATCTATTATCGTAGTCGACCTATCATTGTACATGTTGGTCCCGGCCCATAAAGAAATACCTAAAGAAGAGGAATCGAACAGAATAGAAGAGGAAAGAAAAGAAAAAGTAAAAAAAGAAGAAAGAGAGAGAGAGAGAGAGAGAGAGAGAAGGAAATAGACAAGAAAAATCTTAAAGAATCCTCGAACCTCTTCCTCGTTAGCAAACGCGAAACTCCCTTCTGTTCGATTCGATTACCCTTTAAACGCTTGAGAGTCTTATTATCCTTTCGTGAGAGAAACGAGAAGGCATCTCAACGAGAATTTCCCCATTAGTGATCGTTCTTAAAGCTGCTCCTCTCCTTTTTTCATTCAACAGAGATATACATAGATATTTCGTTTGCATTCTTTGACTTTGCTTTCTTTTCTTTTCTTTTCTTTTTTTTTCCTTTCTTTCTTTTTTTTTTTATCTTCCTTTGTACAAAAATTCTTATTAGATAAAAATATAAATTTCTTAACAAGTTATTGAACAAGTGTTATCTTCGTTTTGTATTGTATTATCGAATTTCTTTCAATGTCATTTGCAATAACGCGTTAAAATAGTTATGTAATGATTAATTGAATAGAAATTGATATTTCGTTTAAATTCTTTGAATTTTTCATTTTGATGAAGATTCTTATTACATAAAAAATGGTTTTCTTAACAAGATATCAAACGAGTGTAGTTTTCTTTTTGCATTATTGAATTTCTTTCAATGTCATTTGCAATAACGCGTTAAAATAGTTACGTAATGATTAATTGAATAGAAATTGATATTTCGTTTGAATTCTTTGGATGTTTCTTTTTACGAAGACTCCTTTTACATACATAAAAAATGATTTCCTTAACAAGTTATCGTACAAATGCAATCTTCTTTTCTATTATCGAATTTTTTTCTCAATGTCATTTGCAATATCGCGTAATCAAATTGATATAATGTTATTTTAGAAAACGAACGTGACCTCGATTTTTGTTGATATTAAATAGAATTTTTATTTTCTCACATTTAATTTGTGTGATTCCTTGACGCTCCAGAATTAATTACTTTTTTATACTTAAGATCTATCTCATTTCAATAAATTTCAATGATCGAACAGAAAAATGTTATAAGTCAAGTTACTTTGCGATTACAATTTCATTTACTTAATACGAACTACTGTTCCTTATTCCTAACAATAAAAAAAAAAAAAAAACAAAAACTGATCGTAATAAAAATATATTTAATTTTTGTTAATAGTAAAACTCAAAAAAAGTCAATTTTTTACAACTATAATTATTACAATACAATATTTATAATACAAACCATAAAATGGATTTTTTGTTTACTACGATTATTTAAATATTATTAGAAAATAAATGAAAAAATAAATCCTTCGATTTTTTCTTCTTCTAATCAACTATCATAATTATCGTTATTGACAAATGTACTTTAATCTTCTCTTTCTATTCAAGTTGTGTATGTGTGTGTGTCATATCGATCGACTTTCTGACCCGAATTCGCAACGTTTTTATTTGCAGAGCTTACGGAACTCGATGACAGGCAACACGACGGACGCATGCGAGACGCGAGATCCTTGTCAACATGGTGGAATCTGCATTTCAACGGATAGCGGACCCATCTGCGAATGCCGTTCCGGTGATTACGAGGGTGCTTACTGTGAAAAAGGTGAGTTCTTTTTCATTTTTTTCTTTACTGTATTTTTTTTTTATTTTATATCAAGGAAACATTTCCCTCTTCTTCTTTTTCTTTTCCACATGTTTTGTTTATGTTTTGGTTTTATCTGTATCTATATATATATATATGTATATGTGTGTGTGTATGTGTACCGCATCGAGAGGATACCAACGTGAAGAAGATATTAATCTTTTAACACGACGAGTTGTAGTTTCCTAAGTGAGAGAGATCGATCATCGTTCTCTACTCGATAGCGAGTAACGAACTATGCATAACACTTTCCTACATTAACGAGAAATGTTCTACTATATATTCTCGTGTACATACAGGCTCTTTCAAAATATATCGATGTGTAATATCAAAGAGAGCGGTTTTACTATACTAAAATAAGCAAAACAAGTTCATATAATCATATACCTCGTAATATGACATTGTTTTCGAGTTATAATCATTTTTGTCTTCCAATACTTCATCACATAACTTTACTGATTGCTTGTTTCAACTATATATTTTACTTTATCGGTTAATTCAAACGACATCTTCAAACGACATTAATAACCAAATGTGTGTAAACTTCGAACAGTTTCTGTAAAAATTATGTAACCACGCATGTAATACAAAAACAGATACAATTTGGAAATCAATGTCACATCGAGGGTACGATTGTATGATCATTTTTTAATTATTTGAACTTACTCAAAATGATACTTCCTGAAATTATGCTCATGTATTTTAAGGCACTCTGTATATATAAACATATATGTATATATGTGTTTATATAGTAGGGTAGTTTAATTATATTATTGGTGGATATAGAACCCGCATGATTCATTTCTGCGTTATAAGCGCTTTTTCTATACTATATCGAATAAATACCGCACACGGTAGCTCGTTAATTTATATTTGTGCGTTAACAGTTCGACGTTCTCGATTGCCATACTGGTATATTACATTATATATATTTAAACACAAATAATATACGTATATGTGTGTGTGTGTGTCCGTACTTGTATAACGTGACATGTTTCTATACCGTTTGATTTTGCTTTTATCGATTCCATGTTAGATCTTCATAACAATAATACAAATAATAACAACAACAATAACAATAATAATAATAATAATTAGTAGTTTATAATTATTTATCATTAGTATTGCATCGGTGTCATTAGAAAAAAATAATG
The DNA here is from genome assembly GCF_001465965.1 of Polistes dominula. The sequence continues at coordinate 438,504 of NW_015149016.1, forward strand.
GTAAACTGCTTTAAACGGAATGTAAATTGGCGGATAAGAGTTGAAAATGAGAGAACGTGTGGAAATGAACGAAAAGAAAGTAAGTATGCAAAAAAAAAAAAAAGAAAAGACGTTGGTAACTACGTTTAACCTGAAGGAAAGAAGGCAAAACGTTAAGAAGCACGTGAATTGTTTGGTTTTTTTTTTTTTTTTTTTTGAACTTTTTAATTTCTTCTTGTGTTTTTTCTAAGAGAGACGTGCGTTTTTCACGAAAGAAATTGTCGAGAGGAACGTAACGTTATCGCGTGAATATGTGTGTGTGTGTGTGTGCATGCGAGTGTCCATATGCGCACGTTGATATGTTGCACATTAAAAAAAATAAAAAACACGCGCATACATACACCTACGCATACACACAAATATATAAATACGCGGCGGTGTAGCCCATAGTGAGCATTATCGCGCATAGTGCATCGCAATTAAAGTAAATCCCTTACGTTACTTATACATGTAAAATGAAAAAAAGAAAAAAAAGAAAAAAGAGAGAAAGAGAGAGAGAGAGAGAGAGAGAAAAAAGAAATCAAGGAAAAAAGGGAATAGAAAAAATATGAAAATTTCCCTTTCCCTGGCGTCAGTTGGTCGTTGTGGTGGTTGCGCTCGTTAGCTCGTCGAGAACCGTCGGCCCATTCGTCTCTCATGAAAATTTTACGAAACTGAAGGAAAAAAAAAAGAGAGAAAGAGTGTGTGCGAGAGAGAGAAAGAGAGAGAGAGAGTGAGAAAGAGAGAAGGAGGGCAGGGGAATGATGCAAAGCAAAAGAGAAATGAACAAAAAAAAGAGAAGAAACCACGGTAATGGTTATGGCTTGCCCGTTTGGTTTATATACAAAAGAAGAAAAAAAAACAAAAAAGAAAAGGAAGCAACAAAAAATGGCGGCATTTGGTGAACATCGTAAGCGATTAGAGGATTTGTTCCACTTTCGAACGTGAGTCGAGCATGAAGATTTTTCGCGGATCGCTTAGATCCTATTATGTACGTGTTAGAGAGAGGAATGCAAGCGGTTGCTTGCTCGCTTGCTTGGACGTAGGTACTCTTTGGTAAAAGAGTTAGAAAATCCAGGAACGAAGGAACTTTTTAATTATCGTTCTAGATGGGTAGCTTAGAGAATCGGTAACGAGAGGATGAATAAAAAGGACGCGAGAAAAGGGATAGTGGAAGGTGATAAATCGCTTTCGAGAGCTAGGAATAGCGGTGAAGCTCTTTCGGATTGGAAGAGACAAAGAAAGAAAGAAAGAAAGAAAGAAAGAATGAATGAATGAATGAATGAATGAAAGAAAGAAAGAAAGGATGAATGTGGTACCTACGTGGATAGAAAAGAGAAGAAGTACTGGAAACGAAGCTCTGATGTGAAAGGATACGTAAAATTTATTACGGTCGGGAATAATCAGTCCGTTAGGATCTCATAGAAATTCAACAAAGAATTGAATGCTATAGTAAAACAATGTGGAACTAGATTAATGCACACAAATTTTTGACAGATATGTACTTTTTGTAACGTTCATTTTTGTTTAGATCAGAATCATACATGCATAGTAGTCTTATAATGATTTTTAACATTGTCAACAGCCAATTAAAAGGATTCACACTAATAACGTTTTAATAAATTATATTATAATTGTATTTGCATCTTTATTACCACTTTATTAGAGGGGATAGAGGCCCGATATTAATATTCATCTAAAAAATACTTCAGACTCGAAGTGTTTCGTACCATGACACAACCCTGACATATACGAATTGTACAAATAATCTAACGTAAACCGCAACTTTGGGTGAAGTGTTACTGGTCGATTATGTCAATATTTTCATGTGTTATGCATATAATTTTAAAATTTACAGATATTTAAAAACATAATAATATTTAATATTATACATAATCTCTGAAGCATATAATTTGTCTTATAAAAGAGATCAAAGAATTATTTGAAAAAGCTTGATAAACAAAAAAACATGTATGGTCGAATAGAATCAATACACGATCGAGTAAAGAGTTTAGTATCATACAAACAAACTTTATTTCAACCATCAAAGAGTTTTAATACGACACGATTAATTTCCTTTGAATATCAATACTTCCTTTGAAGAATGAAGAACAAAATGAGGGTTAATAAAAACAGAAAGAAAATAGAGAGAGAGTGAGAGAGAGAGAGATAAAGAAAAACAGGAAAAAAGAAAGAGAGAAAAAAAGAGGATCGGGGAAAAAAGAAGGGTTAACCGTGCTAACGTAACGCAAATAAAAGGCAAGAACCGGCATTTTAACGAGCGTCGCGAATGGCTCGTAAAACACGCACGTTGAATAAAGGATAAAAGCTTTCCTTTCGCATACCTTCTACGTTTCGCTAACGTCGACCTCGAGTATGCTCGTGCAAAGCTCCCTAACTCCTTTCTTTCTTCCCACCCTCTTACCCTTCAACCCTTCCTCCACTTACATCTTTTTTCCACACAGTAGAAAAAGGAAGAAGACGACTATGTTTCTCACGCACGTTACTCACGAACGAAAAAAATGTGTTCAATTGACGCCATGAACTCCGATTCGTCGTCGTTGTCGTCGTCATTGTCGTCGTCGTTTTCGTCGTCGTCGTCGTCATGGTCGTACGTTTTTTTTTTGTTCTTTCACGTTCACCCTTTTATTACTAATTGCCGTTTCTCGAGGCTACTAAAAGTAGAGACTATAGAGCGAATGACTGGACTCGTGTAAAAATAGGAAAGTGAGAGTTGAATTTCTTTCATACGCTGGTTTTAATCTCGTTCTACGATTCTATTCTAATTATTTTAATAGGTTTAATTATGTTTTTTATATTTTTTATTTAATCTTTTGTTAAATCGTATTTACCAAAAAAGTTCAATATCCTTCAATGACTAACTTTAATATTTGAATTAATTCAAATAAGAATTCATTACGCCCGTGAATAATTAAAATTTACATAAAATGACTATACTTAAATGTCTTATGGTCCTATGAATATATTTTATTTATTACTAATTTATTTTAATCCAAATTTAGATTAATTAAACAAATAAATAATGAGACAACAGGAAATTTTGTAATGACATTCATTTAAATATTCGATCATTGAACAAAATAATTGATCTGAAAATTGAACATTTCATTTATATATACGTTCGATGAAAGTTAAAACAAAAATTTGATTATAAGTTTTTAAAAGATAGAAAGGATTTCTTAAATACGTCTCATAATCTTTATTTTTGGTTATGTGAGTAGTGTTGGGAAATAGCACGAGAAAGATTTTGAATATGTCAGTGGACGATACGAAACAGTGGTAGAATTTGAACATTGGCTTCAGCTGACTACCACCACCCTTGTGAGAGTTCATCACTGACCCATTTTACTCCTTCCTGCTTACAACCAACATATGCAACTTTCCAAACTTTTCAATCAACAACCCCCAACCACCCTCTTCGTCTTCTCCTTGTTTTTTTCTTTTTCCTTCTACTCACTTCACGAACAATTTTGCTATTCGTCACTCAAAAAAGAAAGTTGAAAGTTATAATATATGTAACATGTGTTGCGTTGTATGTGAAGAGCAAAATGTGTCAGTGTAACGTGATAAATAATAGTAGTTAGTGATATGGATATTTTCTGCATTTATTTTTTGACAATTTTTGAAAAAAATGGAAAAAATAATTTTCAGTTTGAATCATTTTAAAATTTGTTGACATTCGAGTTTAAGTTGAATTAAAGATAATGAACAAGTAGAATTATTATGAATTTTAAAAGAAATGCATCAATGTTGAAATAATCGAAGAAATGGGATAATTTAAAAAAAAAAAAACAAAAAGAAAAAGAAAATAGAAAAAAGGGAAGAAGAAAAAAATTTGATAACAATTCTTAGGATTTAATTTTTCATTACGAGAACTCGAGTTTATCCATTTGAAACGAATATGGAAGTTGGTGGTAGGAATAAATTTTGTCTTGGAGTAGTTATTTCGTACTGGCTATGAACGCGTCAACGTTTTTATTGTCCTCTTTCTTCATTTCACGTGAAATAAACGTATACCATAACGTGTATATATCTACATATATTTGTATACGTGTGTATGTATATGCGTGTGCATAAAATTCTTTTTCTCTTTCTCTATTTCTTTCTCACTGACTTAAAGTCAAGCTTCCTAACACAGTTAACGTTGTTAACACTCCTTAACGATGCGTCCGGATGGGAAAAAAATCATGTGAAAATCCATCCCTACGAGTTATATGAGAAAAAGACAGAAAGAAAGAACAAAAGAAAAAAATAAAAAGAACGAGAGAGAGAGAGAGTGAGAGAGGGAGGGAGGGAGGGAGGGAGAGAAAGCATAAAAAGTGTACGGTGAGAAATGTACGGAGGGTTGTAGTTGGCTTTACGCTCGAGAGGGTTGTAGCTTGGTTGCTGCTCGGTTTTCCTGCACGATATGAGATTATTGTTTTCACGGGAAACGCATATATGCGATAACTCGATCGTTTCCCTTGAAAAGCTTACCGAGAAAATCATTCCAAGTCTCTCGGAAACGATTATATATGAATACTACTTCTCATATATCTTTACATAGGTTCATATACCTATCCATGTATCACTGGTTCTGTATACACATTGTATATATATATGTATGAGTTACGGTCAATGTACTAATACGCGCGGGCATTGTATAGATTGCCCGGTTAATCTCTAGAATACCCAAAAGGTTTTGGTTAATCTAAAATATATACTTTAGTTTATTGTATTTAGAGCACGAGGGGGTGAAGTGTTTTTAAACTCGTCTAAGTGAAATAAACCATGGAAATATTTAAACATTTCTATACATTGTCAGTAACATGTTTCGATTAATCTTTAAAATGTTCTTCAGTGGAATTTGTTTAACCAAGTATTACTTACAAAAATAATTATTGCAGTTTTATTATATCTTACTTACATTAAATGCAAATACTCTCGTGAGGTCAATTTTATTATCATTAAAATCAAATTATATTCCTTTAACAATTAAATGTTCTACTACAATCAAATGTATATTAATTTGAAAGTTAAATGATCCTATAAAATAGGATTTCTATTAATAAAAATATATATTAAAGCTTTGTAAAAATGAATATTAATTATTTCAAATGTTACAGTTAATACGGATAGAAATACTCCTGTTACTTACTGTATATTCATAGAAATAAGTTTCTTCTTTCAGTTGTAAAAGCTGATACACAAAAAGTGCATATAAAAATGTTTCAGGTTGTATGAGATTTATGTATAATATTTATATACTTATGTAAATGCATACGATTTTTTCCCACTCTTTCTGTCTGTTTGTCATTGTATTTCTCTCTCTCTCTCTCTCTCTCTCTCTATTTCTCGTATTTATGCGTGCAACATGAGATATTTTTTTCGCTTATCACATTGTTTTTATCTTTGCTATGCATATACATATCTGTATTTCTCTCTTTCTATTTTTCTCTTTCACTTTTTTTTCTTTCATATCTCATGACTCTGTTAAAGTCGTCTTTCAAACGACGAGGAATGGATTAAGGCCAAACAAACAAACATTTACGCACGTACATATCTAGTTTTCTATACACGCATAGACACACACATTAGTTTCATTAAAATCTTCATATCTCATATTTTCAACGAAGCATGGTTCTGTTTTTTTACCTTCCTCCTTTCCCTTTTTCTGTTTTCGCATAGAAGCATGGAGTACGGTGCTGCCCACGGCCGGTGCTGCCGATTACTGGGATTACAGTGAGTTTTATCAATTATTTGATATCACGATTATCTGTAAATATATCTACACCTATGTATGATCCCTTTATTGATATATTTATGTATTTATTGTTTATTAATTAGTTTTAGAAAAAGGTATCATTGTTAATATCCCAGTAATAAGTCGTATGTAGAAAATGAACAAAATGAACTGAATCTTAACTAAAAGCTGTTATCATTATTGATTTGGAAAATAACGAGATCTGTGTGTGTGTGTGTGTGTGTGTGTATGGAAATCTGTTTGATTTAAAAAAGAAAATTAATAAAGAGAAAGAGAAGATCAAATAATTCTACGTAACGCGTCTTATTAATTATATCATGTTTATCAGTATTGTATGATCTCTCGCTAGTACTTGTGTATCTTGTGTTGAAAGTAAAAATTACATTAATCTTCTATAATAAATCAGCTTAAAAATAAAACCATGTATAACGAATGAAACGAATAAATGACTAACTTATTTTTTATTGAAGCCCTTAAAAATTTTGATGGAAAAAATAAAAGGTAAACCCTTTGATTGGAGATAAAAAATCCAAATAATTGGGGGTAATGGTTTTGGTAAAAATAACAAGGGCGCAGTTGAACATTTTCATTTAGTTCATCCTTTGGTAAATAGAGTAGCGCGCTAAAAGCTTAGAAAAGAGTGTATTGCTTTTAATTTAGACGTAGACTATAGGAGTGTGGTAGTAAAACGGAGAATGACCGAAGTGTATGTAAGTCTAAAGAGGAAACAGGATCCAGAAACAAAACTCGTATTTATCTCATAGCTCGAGCTTACTTCGTGGACTCCAAGTTCATAGGTTCGTTGCTCTCTGAATACATTGCGATCACCAAATGGCTAAGCTAAACCTTCGAAACTCTGACTGTAGGGAGTTTAAAGCCGCAGTAGGAATTCGGTCCGAATACGACGGAAGCTCCATTATCCGGATGCCGAATAACCGCGCGATCGATCCTTCGAATAGCGATTAAACGTAAGCTCTAATGAATTTTGTCCCTTTATTAAGGTGAACGCCGAACGTACTTCGTCCTTCTATCTGCGAATTCTCCAAAGTTTCTACGAAACGAGCCGCCCACCACAACTCGTCCACACAAGATTCGATTTATTGACTAATTTTACAAATCTTATCTGATTGAGATACTTCAATAAAAATTACATTTATTTATTTATTTTTATTTATTATAATTATATTAATATTAATATATTATTAATATTATATATAATTATATTATTTTGTTATTATATCAATAACTTAACTATATACATTTGTTTAACTTATTATTATTTTTATTATTAATCTTTCTAAAAATACATACTGCCGAGAGTATATTTTTATTCATTTTTATGTAATATTGATTATTTTTTGACGGCAATTTTTTACTGAAATTAAATAAATCTCTTTATCTTTCCCTCTCTCCATCTCTTTCAAATTAGCGAGTAAACACCATTGATGTATAAACCAGTCGTTGATATCATGGATTTCTGATCGGTTGCTCACGTTTAAATCGATGTTTCCCATTCCATTTGGTTTCTCGCGGAACGTTTAGTCCGACTCTAGCGTGAAACATGGCAGTAAACGTCACTTTGCTAACTCGACACGTTGTTTCTCATTCTATCGGATCTATTTCTTGCTAAAGTTTGCTTTCTGTCTATCATAGATATCTTTCAATAGAGTTTATGATCATCGAGGAATAAAATCTATTCATTAACAGAACATTTATATGCTTGTTATTATATGATAATAATATGAATTACAAATTCAAGCAAATTTCATTTTTAATTCATTTTCAATAACAATCATTCATATATTTTTATTAATATTATTATTATTATTTTATTAATTTATTTAAAATCCATTAAATAATTTCATTAATTTATCAAACAATTCACGATTGTCATATTTAGTTTTGTTTTTTTAAAAGAGCACCAATAAAGTCTTTTAAAGATGGTATTTTTATTTCTTTACAAAATTAGTCAACTTTAATGATCATTTTGTTATACTTGTATGAAATATTTGATACATACTATTTACATTTAAATTTGAAAGTTAAAAATCTCGCTCGCGTAAATAATTGTGTTTGTTTAAAAAAAAAAAAAAAAAAAAAGAAAAATTGATTTGTTCTCTATCTTTTTCACTCATTATTTTATATATAAACGCTTGATTATTTTTTCCGTTCACGCTTCGAAAAAAGCTGTAATGATCATGCCCGGAATTGTTTGGAATTCTGTCATCTCTAAGCTTTTATCAGGACGATTTGTACGGTCGAGTTCGCGCCGATAGTCGTATTATCGACACTCGTATTCACTCGTCTGTGATCCAATACGGCGATCGAACCAAAGAGATTATTCGAAAACGTGGAACAGGGAGAAACTAATCAGTGAATAATAGCGAATCAGGGACTTGGATGATATATAGAGAGAAACAGAATCAGAGAGAGAGAGAGAGAGAGAAAGAACTAAAAAGAAAGAAAAAGAGAAAAGGAAAAGAGAGTTTTGTGGTCTCTTGGAAATCAGGTCTTTTGGGAACTTTTATGTTGCGTTTTCACTTTGGTCGAAATTTCATCGAACTTCATCCTAAAAGGGATCAATTCGAATTGGACCATGAACAAGAACAGAAAGTAAAAGATAAAGAGAGAGAGAGAGAGAGAGAGAGAGAGATAGAGATAGAGATAGAAATAGATAGAGACATCCATACACATACACGCACACACACACAAACACATGTACACGTATGCACCATTGGTGAACATTTTCCAGAGGTCTTCATCTTTCTGTCCTCGAGTATGAGCTATCATATTAGCATGTATATTGCATCACTCGACGTGCGATGCGACGACATTGCTCAACAGAAACTACCGGTAAAGCAAATTACAAACAATATATACCGGATGAAACATTTAAAACAGGCCATATCAATAACTAGATTGCGATTGGTGATGGAAAAAAATGACGTCGACGAAACCAAGTTGGTTTCGAGACTGGTATAATTCCGTGCTACGCGTTTTTTTTTTGTTCTTTTGTTTTTATTTTATTTTCATTCTGCATGTAAATGAAAAAGGTAAAAACGCGTAAAAAAAAATATGTTATTGCATTTAAAAAAAAAATATGGTTGACTTTCGTATATCCATTACACGTTCAAGTACAAATAAATTATTAACGTGAGATTAAATCAATCAGCCTTGAAGTCAAGGAAGATTCGTTTATACATTTTTTTTTTTCTATGGAATTTAAAATTTATTCATACGGTATATGTGTTAATTATGGCGGTGGACTAATTGTATGTCAAAAATATGAAAAATGAAATCAATAATTTTAATATAAAATAAATCGTAAGATAAATTTGTATAATTCATTGGTTTAAGTCAATATCATAATTACCGGCACATAATGTTAAATATTATAAGTATTCTCGCAATCCTTTTATTAGGGAATACTTCGTTGTGGGAGAGATAACTCTAAGGTACTTCGATCTAACATATCTAAATATATCAAGGAATTTGAGGAATCGAGGAAAGGCATGTGTGAGCGTGTCGAGTGCTAAATATTGGAGGATGTCGATCGATCAACTAAAAGACGACCTCGTCAATCGAAGTTATGTAGAATTTTAGATGGACGAGAGAAAGGGAAAAGCATTAGAGAATTCTTTTGTTATTTAATATATTATCATTGTGAGATTATTTAACTTATTTTAAGAGTTTTGACAACTTTGAGTGCTGAGTTGTTTTATGTTTAACGTTTGCTGCAGACTTCTCACTTTTGACTACTACGCGCATGATGAATTGGCTATCTCTCAAATTTCATTGTAATATATGTTGATTGTAATTGAAATAATTTGAGCAGTAACTGAACCCATATATGTGTTTCTAGCTCATGGTGAATAATTTTGCCGAATGCACATTCATGTGTTCATAGTTCTCGAAAGGTTATGGAGATAGGTGCCTCATCTTTTGGTGACATTTAATATTACAAACTATAACTCTCATCTAACTTTAAATTAAATGTAAACTGCTTGTATGTTAGATAATAATATACTTTTAACAACAAAAGTTTCATTATATCTGACAACATATTACACAATGTAGATAATAGTAATTTATACATTTTATATTACATTTGAAGAGAAATTAGAAATGAAAAATATCGAACTAGAAATTGTAAAAAGTTTAAAAGTGTTGTTATAATACTTGAAGAAAAACAGTAAGCGAAAACATGTGCATAGAAAACAAAAAAAAATTAAATAAAAAGAATTGTGTAAGAAAAAAAGGTAAGAGAAAAGAAAGGTAATAGTAAATATGCAATAAAAGATACGAAACCCAAGAAATTGTTATGATTTAAATATAAATACGAACAATTTTTTGATGAACAAATTTTTTATTGATTAGCATTTCAAATTCCTTATTAAATAAATATTTTTCGCCAGCTAAGAAAAATTTTGAATACTTTTCGATTGCCCTAATAGTTAACATATTTTTTATGGGAAAATTCGTCTAATTTAAGCAAAATAATTTATTAACGTTTAGATTAATATTGGAGTAATTTTTTCCTATAATAAAAATCGTTTATACGTGTCTTATCTCATCTACTGAAAAATCGCCTTTCCGATATCCTCGCAAATTCGTAGAAACATAAATTGTGATATTCAAGGGGGCGTAAGATGAAGAAGATGGAAGAAAGAGGGGAAAGAAGAGAGAAAGGGAAGGGAGAAAGTATGTTGGTGCTCGTTAGCAGATATATACGAGCTTTTGCGTTGAAAGCCTTATCGCGTTCTCAACGAAAGATCCTCCTCTTCTTTGGTTCCTCTACTACTCGTAGTTTCGACCTCGAGGAATGACTATGGGCATTAGGTTGGTCCAAAAGAAAATATCGTTTCTTCGATAAAGAAAACGGTACGGGCTCTGTTCTCGGCCATTTCCTGTCCCCCTACCTCGATTTTACTCGTGTTCTTTGACAATGTTCAAAAGTGTCGTCGAGTATCGAGATTGTAAAAAAAACGAACGCCTCATGTTGAAAAGATTAATGTTGAAGGAATAGAAAAATTGGTTTTAAGTAGATAACGATAATTATATAACACGATTTTTGTTATTATAATCTCATTTGATTATTGTTGAGTTAAATAATTTATTTATTTTAGATATTTTTTAATACTAAAAGAAAATTGGTATTTATGATATATCATATGAAAAATCTAAATATAAAAGTATTATTTTATTAACTATTACACACTTCATACATTTCAATGTTAATAATTGTTCTTTGTATTTACATTGATTTATCAAAAATCCTACAGAAAAATATAAAACAATAAAGTAAAGAATTTTAGCCCAATTATTTTTAGGGTATATAGTATATACTCGAATAACCTGAATCTTTGGATATTAATTAAAAATTACTATACATAAAAAATACAAAAATAAAATGTAAAAACTCAACATCCGTGTAACAATTTATGATTTAAAAAATTACATTAATCGACTTTATCGACGCGATTAAACACTAAAGGTTTTTATTCAATGCAATCTAAAGCTTAACAACAACAATAATAATAATAATAATAATAACAAGATAGCAAATAAAAAGTCATTACTTCGAAAATCGGTTAACATCGATTGAAAAAGCAGTACTCGGACACGATTCGAGATAAATCGAGATTCATTGAAGAGAACTCAAGTGGAACGTATCGTATAAAATAAAAACTAGAAATAAAAGGAAAAATAAAAAAAAAAAAAAAAGAAAAAGAAGAAGAAGAAAAGTAAGAGGAAGAAGAGAAAGAAAGAAAAAAGAAAAAAAAGAGAAAAAGAGACAAAGAGAAAACTGAAAGAAAACGGTAGAATGATACGAGAAAAGACGCAGTTTTCAAGATGAGAAAAGATCTTCGTTTCCCGCGGGACCTCGTTACTCTTGTCCCGGAGGCTCTTCAGGAGATTACCCGGCTAATCCTGCATGGACTACTGAGAGCGACTAGCGTGAAAGGGGTGGAGGGTAGAGAGTTGCAGTAACGGGGTGGTTGGTCGGTTGAAACGGTGAGAGGGTTTGGTAAGGGGGTGGGAGTGGGATAGTAGGATGATGGAGACGGTTAGGTGAAGAGGGGTTAGTTGAGGGGATAGTTGTGGGGATAGTTGAGGGGGGTTAGGTGAGGTGGTGGATGGTTGAGTGTTCAGAAGGATAGGATAGTAGAGACGAGATCGAACGACAGCGTTAATGCCGCTTTTATCGTCCCGTTGAGCCGATGGAATTTATTAAAAAGATTCTCTCCGTGACACTGATACTCTTTCTCTCTTTCTCTAGTTCATTCACAGTCGATATATTGACGATGACCTCGTTATTTTCGCCTTAATAAAAAAGAGAATCCTGGGAATTGTCAAAAAATAAAAGATAGAAAAAAGAATGTCTCAGTTGGTAATCGATATTTTCAATATGGTTCAATGTTGTTTAATTAAATCGAACCTGACATGACTCGATCGCTTTTAGAGCACTTGCGAACGTTGTTGTTTAGAATTTTAATAAAATAGAAAACCTTGCATACGTGCACAAAATTGTATAGTTATATAGATAGATAGATACATGAATAGGTAGATAGATATTGTGTTCGATAAACTTTGTTACATTGATAGACGAATTCTGTGTACATAAAGTAAATATATTATATATAATATAGTACGTGGAAAATGAGTATATATATATATATATATTTAAAAAAAAAAAAGGTAAAAATGAAAGAAAAGAGAGGAAGATAAGGATGAATTAAAAACGTCATTATTTATCAAGTCATTGTTTACTATTAAAATGTCTATAAATAAACAGAAAAATAGGAAAAACTTAGTACGTGTAAAAAGTATATGTACCTATATATATATATATGTAAAGATATATAAAAATATAAGAGTAAAGCGAAGAGATTTACGATAAAACGTAATGTGTGTGTGTGTGTATGTGTGTTAGAGCGCGGGTGTGCAGGTGCGATTGATCGTGAGAAAACGTCAGCTGGGATACTACGCGGGCTTCCAGAGTCCTTTGGAAGATTTTTTCTTTTCAACAAGAGGAATAAGAATAGGTAACATCACTGACAATGTAATAACAAGTGTAAAAAACAATTAATGAATATTATTATTTATTATAAATCGTTAACTTTCTCCAATCATTACTATTTATTTTCAACTAATGTAGAACAATTCACTTTAATTTCTTCCTCGTTATTATCTTTGTTTTGATTTATGTTATAATTACAATTTACATGTTTTATTAACAAAATGATCGTTCATTAGGATTAGAAATGACCTTTTGAAACAAATAGAGAACGATGTGATTATTTTAATACGTTGTGTAATTATCGTCAGTTTCAAAAATTGATGATAATTACTGATTCATCATCATTCTAGAAAATCGTTATAGGTGAATGTATTACAACATTTATACTACGACGTCATTTTCAACGTTATATTTTAAAACAGAAATCTAAAAGAAGGACAGAGAGAAAAAGACAGAAAGACAGAAAGAGAGTGGGAGAGAGAGAGAAACGTTTACTAAGAATCTCACAAAATATATGATATATTTCAGAATTCATTTTATTCAAATAAAAAGTAAGAAAAAAAAAATAAAGAGAGGGAGAGAGAGAGGGAGTGAGAAAGAAAGAAAAAAAATAAAAGGGGTTAAAAAGGTCGTACATCGACATACCCTCTTTCTCCTTCTTTTTTTCTTTCCCTCTCTCTCTCTCTCTCTTTCTTTTTCTTCCTCACATTCTCTTTTAGAAAAAAAGAGAAGCTTGGGAGCTCTCTCGCGGAACGATGCTCCCAAGTTTTTTCATAATTCAGAGCGTCGCGTCGGTGGAACTATAGTAGCGTGGCTCACAATTAGTCGTCGGCAGGCGGGCATTAACATCGTTTTATCCTCCTCCTTTTCCTCCTAGCCCTTCTCTCTCTCTCTCTCTCTCTCTCTGTCTCTTACTTTCTGTCTCTCACTTTTTTCTTTCTCTCTTTCACTGTAGATCTTCGCCCTACTTACCAGTCTTTCCTCAATTTCTATCCTTCTCTTCCTCTTTTCGCTTCCTCTATCCCTCTCTTCCTTTCCTACTCACTCCCACTTCATTCCTTGTACCAAGTCGAATATCGTAGTGGTGCAATGTGAAAAGCTTTAGCAGCTATCCTCCGGACGTACCTCTCGTATTGCGGTGCCATGACTGGAGAATAGTGTTAACGCAAACTACGCTAACGTAACGTGGTCTACGTCGTTACTCGAATTTTGACGAAAGCTTCTTCAACACTACCCTTTCCTCTCTCATCCCTCATCATTCCTTTCGTTTCACCCTCTTCCTTCCTTTCCTCTCTCTCACTCTCTCTCTCTCTCTCTCTCTCTCTCTTTCAATTCCGTTTCTACGTTAGGCAAACTTTCTTTCATCCACAACTCGAAATTCGTGGCTCTGCGGGTGGTTGCCTTTTCGCTGACTCTCCAAATAATTTTTTTTTTCCTTATTTTTTCTCGACCACAACTCGATTTCAACGAGAGAGAAATAGAGAGAGAAAGAGAGAGAGAGAGAAAGAAATCTTTTACTATTATAATATAATTAATCCTAAAGCGAAGAGAAAAAGAGAGACGTACGTGCGTCAAAAGTAAAAAAAAAAAAAAGAAAAAAAAAAAGAAAAAAATTATGAAAAGTGAAGATAAAGGATCATAGGCACTTTAATTTTCCGAATGTTTAATGACGAATACATACAATGTGCTATTTGAAGATAGGAAAGCTTGTACGCGTGGCTGCGCATGCAATTACCGTATAACAGTCAAAAGGGAAGAAACGCTGTTTAGTTGAAAGCTTTTGCATCATCTGTGAAAATACCTCTCTCTTTCTCTTTTTCTTGTTTTTTTTCTTTCTTTTCAACATACTACGATTGCCTATTGTAGTCTTTCTCTTTATTCTCAACACATTTATTTCTATTTTCTTAAAAAACGCAAATAAAAATCTGTTGACAAAAAAAAACAAAAAACAAAAACATAAATATTCTATTTGTTCTTTTGATTTTTATTAATTTCATCACAATTGATGTCAATCGAAACTTTTTAAATTTATTTTCATTAAAATAGAATCACACACACAAACTCTTATTCCGTTTGATATATTATACTTAATCAAATCCTTTGACAAAAATAAATTTTTATACATAAAATTGTAATTTATTTTTTAACCGAAATATAAATCTAGATTTTTTCGTAAGCAAATAATAAATATATTATTTTATCTTCTTAATTTAAAAAATAAAACAACAAAATAAGCATTATCTTTTAATAACGAAAACTAAGAAAAGAAAAACCATAATTTCGTTCTAAACTAGATAATAATTTTAATTACAATATTTATCGTAAAATAAAATCCATTTCCTCGTGGAAAATTCTAATTGAAAATTCGTTCATTGAAAGAAGTTTTAAAGAAAAAGAATATCGGACAATATGAAAGGCATACAAAATAAAGATAATAAATAGTACATAAATGTCAACTAAAATAAATCTATCCATAGAGATACACACACAGATATACACAGATCCATAGAAATACTTTTTTCTTTAGCTTCTTTAGCGAATCGGTGAATGATTCGCGGTAGTAATGGACATTTCAATCGGTAAACTCGGTGCATTCAAGCTCGTGGCAACGATTTGGCTATTCGCCAAAGCCATTAAGCAACATCTTATGGCCTTTTTGCACCATCCACCAAGGTGCACTTTTGTTTGTTCTCACGCTAACAATGCCTAGGTGGAAAAATAATGAGAAGAGAGAGCTTTCCATCTCTTTCTTATTTTTTCTATCTCTTGCTAGTTCGCACAATCCATCTCTCTCTCTTTTTTTATTTTTAACCTAAGGCAAAAAAAGTTCAAGGGTCTTTCCATGAACGATGAGATCAGACGTCTCGAGACTCAATTAAAAATTACGAACGTGTATTGAGAAAGAAAAGGGATCCGTCTGAGAAAGGCTTTCTTTCAGGTCGTCGCGACGTCTCGAATCAACTTTTCACGTATGTGTTGTATAGACGTAGAGAGTGGGTGGAAAAGGGTAAAGGTGAGGGGCAAGAGGGTAAAAGCTTTTAATCGATCGATAGAAAGCTTCTATTCCAACCTAGGTTAAATACGATCAAAGATTTATTAGCGTTCAAAGTTTATACTTACATACGTGTTGTCGAAAAGACTTCCGTCGGCATACTACGATATTGTCGGTAAAATATGGAAATAAATGTATATCGGAGATGTTATAGTGCGGAGAGGTGACCGCTGTGTTTACGTTCTTACGTTCTTAGTATATAGTAACATATTGGTCTTTTCGGACTGTTCTTTATAATTTGACGACTAGTCGTAGTCAGAATGGAAAAGAGTAAACATATTGGTAATTACGATGAAATATTGTATTTAGTTTTATTTACTCGTTTCTAAATAATATCCAATAATTTACTTACTCGATTATATTATTAATTCAAATAACTGTATTAAATTATGAATAAAATCAATGTAATAATTATAGATATATATAATTCAATATACTGTGAGTATATAAAACAGCAATTAATTTAAATAAAAACTTTGAAGAACTTAACTTACAAAAAGAGTTACAAGAAAAGTTAATAAAATATTTATATTATATTTTTACACTTATATATATATATATACTGTATTTATAGTATAATAACTATAGGAAATATATATATATATATATATATTAATAAATTAATAATTATACAAAAAAATATAATATAATAAATTAATAAAATGTTACTTTTTTGGTTACAGATAAAGCACCTTCGGAGGCTTCGTTCCGTGGAACGGAATATTTAACGATAGATCTGAGCAAAGGAGACCCCATTTTCAGTACGCAGGAATTCGTTGGACTTCAATTCAAAACGAGACAACCTAATGGACTTTTATTTTATTCCGGTAATTATTTATATAAATATAAATATAAAAAGAGAATGTTCTATAACTGGTGTTAAAAATATACTCGATACATTTTCAAACTTATTTTTTTCAAAATGATGTCTTATATGGACAAATTTGATTTAACATTTGTAACTACACTACATTTTTCTTGTACAATTATCTCCTATTCATTTTTACCACCTGTTAGAGGACATTCTGTATATATTTGTTGGATTTTATTGTTATAGTTATCGTGAATTTGGTATATTTTCGTAAAAAATTACGGTAAACGTTAAAAATATTATTCATTAAATTGACCATACATATATGCGTTCACACATTTTGTTTCCTTTTTTTTCCTCTTTTTTTTAATTTTTTTTTTTTTTTTTTAAGAGCGTAGTGCGCGTTAATTAAGTTTCACTGTTTTTAAGCGTCCACCTCGTCCATATTAAACGTAATACCCCTCATTGCATATTTAAAATCTGGACCACGAAAGTAGGGAATAGTAATTCTAATTTTCTTTTTCGCATACTCACGAGAGAATTGCCCGTTCGTAAAATGTAAAATAAGAAAAAATTAAATATAAAAAAGAAAAAAGAAACAAGAGAAAGAGAAAGAGAAACATATCAAGATAAAAAAGAAAATATTGTAGAAAGTGTGTGCGCCTAAATACAACAGCTTTTATCTTTAAAATGCAATCACAATGATGGACGTCGAAGGTCTTTCGATTGAAACTAAGAAAACCTTAGAGGATCGTGGTGAGCTCATTTTGTTCTTCGATGTCGTATAAAAAGAAAAATAAATCAGGACGCATAAACGCGCTCGTTCCTTCCCGTGCATGTGCGAGAACGACAGAGTTCTTCTATCCTTATTTTATGCTCGATAAAAAAGTATACCTAGATACCTATTTCGTATAACTAGCACATCCAGAAAAAAAAACAAACAAGCGTCCCTATGCTTTCCAAAAGAGGCCGAGTCCTTTGGGATACGTCGAAAATGTGCATCTTTTTCGTCGTGTATTATCTTCGCTCTGTATTACTTTTCTTGATCGGATACTTTGAAAACGAGTCAACTTGTAACATTTCCTTGTAAGAAAAACAAAATGAAAAAGATAAAGAAAAAAAAACAAGATTAAGAATACGTGTTTTTATCGATCACGTTCAAATATCCTGACGTTGTCAAAATCGAAACTGTAAACTGTTCTTCTATAATAAATTGTGGAAAATAGAAAATATTAAATTATACATCGTTTCGTATAGAAGTTAAGAGTCAAATAAATACGTATGTGTGTATGACTGACATGAGTGTATTCTTGTTTGCATGGTAATATCGATTATAATATAAAGCTTGATTCTCTTTCTTATTTGTATAGTAAAATTGATTTTAACTCGTTAACGTTGATGCCGACTGTAATTATCTAACATACGTGAATATAGGTGCAAATGACTGCAATAACCGTCCCATATTCTTTGTATTCAAGAAGAAATGAAAAAAGAAAAACAAATTGCTTTCTTCCATCACGGTTTTTAAAGTTAACGTTAACGGATTAACGTCAAATTCATATTTAATGTATCATGAAATGATGGAGATATGAGGTATACAGAGTGCGTTTTATAATTAACCTTAAATCGTATAAATTATGTTATGTATCTATTTATTTTTTATTGAAGTTTAGAGTTGAAAAAAATAATTAAATTACGTAGGTTTTAGTAGGGAGGATGAATATGTGTGTCAGTAACTGTTTCTGTAATACATATACAATTGAATTTGTGTTTGCATATATACTAAAATTATAAAGATTAAATGAATAGTGTTTTATTATCAATCTCGAAGCAAAGAAAAAAATAGAATTCGTTGTATTAATCAGGAATTTAGTAATTAATATGATAATGTGTACGTGTATATTTCAATTATGCATAATTATATGTGTGTTCGTACGTATCCTAAAATTATTGAAATTAAAATTGTAGGATATTTTTTTCAAACCATAAAAATAAATAATACGTCAGATTATGCTAGAGTTTGAAGCTAGTATGAATAAATGTTTGTGTGAATATTGTAATTGGATACAATTCGATTTGTGTTCGTGCGCATGAATGTATATGTACGAATATCACTTTTGAAAAGTCAAAAAGCTATTTCAACGAGTTTTCTACCTCGGAGTTATTGTGTCATATGAATTATCGTTGACATGCGCGCTCTCGTCTATAAATTATAATTCTGCGAATTAAAATCTAAATTTTTTTAATTTATATTATATACAAAAAAAATGAGATACGTATTTTAAATCCGTTTACAATTTAAATAAAACAAAATTTTCAAAGTTAATATCATTATAATGCTTATACACTGGGTATATGCAATATCCAACAAAAAAATAGAGGAAATAAAATGCAAAAAAAAAAAAAGACTACGATACCACTGTTCGTTTTCGCGTATCTTTGCAAATGAAAATCGAGAATACACATATATATATAAAGTAAATAACAAATATTTGTATGTAAATATAAGAAAAGGAGAATAAACAAAAATCGATATAAATTCTCTACTACCGAATATACATAAAACACTTTATATAACAAATGCGCACACAAAAATGAATCGGTCCTTTGTTTTGATGCACGTGTATGCATACATCTACCCAAATAGGAAGTTTTGTGGGTCAAAACGCGGAAAGTTGCTTGGTTAAACTTCTATAAAGAAATAAGGATATTTGTTTACGCGTGAAGAGGATAAATAAAGAGGATGATTGAAGAGAAAGAGAAAGAGAGAGAGAGAGAAGGAGAAAATGCGGTTGTTAGAAAAAAAAATTTAGGTATGAAAAAAAACAAAATTCAACGCATAAGTAAAGGAAAGATAGAAAAAAGAGAGAGATATGGAAAAAGGGTTTCAAAAGAAAGTAAGTTACGCCTCGATCGGAACATGTACTCTGTTTATACAAACACAGACATAAATATTCGCATACATGAATACTGCGTACGGACAAGGGGATAGCAAAGTTGAAGAACGAATGGGATGGAATATAGGAGAAGGGGTATTGCAATTACTATTGGACAAAACCATACCGACTAGCCACCACCGCTCACGTAATCCGAGTCTTTAGCTTATCTTGAGAACAAATTAGCGTTGCGGCTATGAGAGAAAGAGAGAGAGAGAATACTGCGGATGCAACGCAGCGAAGTAAAGCGAAGCTCGTACCGTATGCGATACAGCATTGCGGAACGCGCATCGTATCGTCGGCCCGTCTGACGATATATATTGCTTTCGAGTCGTGCGATGCAGCTGCAGCTGCGGCGAAGGTGCAACCCTTCCCTCCAACCATCCACCTACCCCACTTCCTCTTCCGCCCCTTTAACCCACTCCAACCCCCTTGGTCCTCTTCGTTCTAAACTCTCTTCGCTAACCTTTTACCTCCAACCTGCTTACTTGGCCCAGAACTCCAACCAAGAGAATCGGCCGGTTTCGAACACCAAAGTACATGGCTAACCTTATTCTTCTTTCTTTATTCCCCCTCCCCTTTGTCCTCCTTATCTCTCCCTCTTCTTTATTCCTCTACTATCTTTTTTTTTTCTTCAACGTAAAATAGACGTGACTGCCGAAAAGACGAGGGCTTAGGGATCACCAACTGCAATGCGACTACTATGTCGAATAGGACGGACCGAAACAAATTCAGTGTCCCTGAGCTGCAATATAAAAGATTGTAGGTTGTACCCCATCTCTGGATTATTTGTATTTTCCAGAAAAATCAGAGTTCGAGGTGAGGTGACACTAGATTTAATACTTTTACACGAGTATGGGTATTGCGTTTATGTATGTGTTCTACATACTTGTAAATATGTGTGTTTGTGATTGTAAACTTTACATGTTTATGGGTATACATGCAAATTTTTATGACGTTGATATGAAGGTACACGGTAATAAAAGTAAATGCATTAAATATATATATGATCATTGTAGATTATTTATGTATATGTATATGCACATAGGTGGATGCATCGAAAGGGGAAAGATTTTATATCGAACGCGTGTTTATAGATAAAGCGATTATTTTTTTATTTATTTGTCTTTTTATTTCATTTTTATTTATATTTATATTTATATTTATATTTAATTACAACAACTTCGAAATTAATAGAAATAAAATAATTAACCGTAAATTATCATCACTGAGGTAAATGTTGACACATAATTTTTGAAATGTATTGCACGAGTTAAACAATCACTCTGACATTTATCGTAAATAATTGTTTACAATTAACTTTTTTTCAAATTTCAAACAGATTTGTGTGGTGTGTACTTTCTCTTACATATTTACACGAGTATTTTTTACTTTATATCAGCCCTGATCGCAAAAATCTTTACCCATAGAGAACCCTGAATCAAATTAGTTTTTTCACGAATTTTATTTATTTTTTCTTCTTGTTGTTAAAAGTTGGAACGATTCCTAGGTAAACGTCGACGATACACGCGTGAATAAACTTAGGCTTACTATGCAAATGTGTTCTTCTTGCGCTAGCATACTGGCAATTAAGTCCAAAGTACCGTTTGCATCTTTTATACCCTCTAACCACAGATTCGTGGAATAATCAACGTACGATCACGACATGTGTGCTTTAAAAGCAACCAACTCGACTCTCTATTTCCTATTCCCCCTTACTCTCTCTCTCTCTCTCCACCCTTTTCCCTAGTCCCTCTATCTGTATTCCTTCACCTCTCTACTTTCCATTTTCCATCCCAACAAGAGAAAATGAGAGAATCCGTGCAATTTCTACTTGATACACGTAACATACACAGTTACATATGTATATATATGGTGTTACTGTTTCAGGTGTGGGAGACGATTACCTAACCGTGTCTCTAAGGGACGGTGGTGTCGCCGTTGGGATGACTTTGGCCAAAGGGAGACTCGATCTACATATCAAACCATCCAGAATCAGGTTCGACGACAACCAGTGGCATAAAATTGTCGTTCATAGGAGAGTTCAAGAGGTTAGTTAAATTTTGTATATATTTTGTTCTTATTATTTGTTATTTTTATATTTAATTTGTTTTATACAAAACATGAATATACGTTAATAGGTATGGATGTTTGTATATGTAATAAACGTATGCGTAGCCATGTTAGATACCGGACACGTAATCCGAGTCTTTAGCTTATCTTGAGGATAAATTAACGGACGAAAAACGGAATTTATCGTAACAGGGGAGATTGTAAGTTTTTA
Source organism: Polistes dominula (assembly GCF_001465965.1). Next base: position 460,390 of record NW_015149016.1, read on the forward strand.
GATAGGTTTACCCTTTCGGGGATTCATCTACGTTAAATCATAAAAACTTTTTTAATCACCGGTCATTTTGATCTAACGCTGTAGGAATAGGTATGCAAGAACTGTCAATAGATTTAATATTAAATCGTAAACAAGAGTGTTGAATTCAAAATTAGGACCTTTTATAACAATGTAGAAACTTATAAATTAATTTTTGTTCTGATAAATATTAAATATATACAATGTATGATATTTTACGCTTATGAAACACGTGTATGCATGTGTATAAAGACATAATTTGCATAAAGAGGAAACGGGGAGTTCGATTGATAGAAGGGAAATAGAGATAAATTTTAATGCTGGCATCGTTGTCCTAAACTAAATAGATCGTCGAACGAACGTGACAGTAATATCGTTAGTGCGGTAGGTGTACACTGGTATTCATTGCGTATTACGTGCTATCGGGGTAGGGTAACGTAATTATTTACGCATTGCTATCGCGAGCCTCTAAAGCGAGAGAGCCAGTGTGCCTCATTGATCATCAACCCTCTACCATCCTATCGATTTATTCGCCACTTGCCGAACACTACCCTATGATTTTCATTTTAGTAGAAATAAGAGAAAAGTTGCTAATTATATAACTGGAAAATTCAATAATTTTATTTAGATATTCATTTAATTATTTTCCTCCTAAAAACTCGGTCGGTTTTTTTTTACACTTTAAAACATTGCATTTCACATCATTCCTATTCATGCAGTATTGATATTTCATGTGAGAACTTATAATTCATTTTTCCCTCTATTTCCAATTCGTACAGTTTTTATTATAATTATCTAATTTTCTATTATATTATTATTATCTAATTTTCTAATTGTTAAGACTATAAACTCCCGAATATATCCAAGTAATGATGATCCTTTGTTGCAAATGAGCCATAAAAATACTAAGAGTGTTATTTTCCTATTAAAAAGGGGTAAAGAGATAATCTTTATTTATTTCATTCATAATAACCCCAGAATTTATTTGAGGACAGCAGGTCCTGCGGTAGTGACAGTCCGCTGAATAAAGACCATGGGAGCGAATAAACCATACTGTTTACATCTCTATATCAAAAGAAGTTTATTTTTTAAAATATTTTTGTGGAAGCGTGTTTTCTTAATAATAATGAAAATTTTCTTGCAAGACAAAATATCCCTAGTAGCACAAAATATTGAAAAATATTGAATACACATATATATACTCATGTATTCAATATTATATTTTGTGCTACTAGGGATATTAAGTAATCTAAATAGCATAATAGATCATAGATTAGCACGAGTTATGATAAATATATTATAATAATCAATAACATTATATATAACTAGTTTCTATTTGTTTACTTATCGATCGGTACGCATGGCGAATAATTAGGACTGAAATTCGTTAATTGATTTTCGGTCTGAATGGTATCTTCCTAGCACTTTGGAGACGCTTAAATTTCGTTTATCTACCTAAGTACATAGATAGTAAATGCATACATAGATACATAAGTACATGAATACATGCATATATACATGCCAACGTGCATGCTTCCGTATGTACTTATGTATGTACATACAACGAACCGATTTCGAAGATTATGTCACATCGAGATCAACTCGTTCGACGAGCGTGTGCTTAGGGAAATTATCCGATGCACCGTTGCCTCAAACGCTAACTGGTCTATATGCTAGCATCGACCTAATTCCCCTATAAAATGTATGCCTTCTCATACATTGACGCAAACCCTTAAATCGTCCTTTAGATTATAACGCATACAATATTGGCTAGAAGTTTTGGATCACTTACTATAGTTCTGCCCCAATCGGATATTTATTTATTATTAATAATTGTTCAACGATCTATCGTTGCTATGATATTTTTAGAGATTCCAGTATTCTTTGAATTTATATATAAATTCCAAACTTTTCACTTGTAATGTATTTATTTTGACGCATGTCACTTTTTACAGACACTCATACACACCTACAAGTCTATAATATTCATTATTCTTAGAATTAATTATTATAATAATTGTAGAATCCATACATACACGCACACGCATATGTATTAATATTAATTTATTTAGATGTAATAAAAGTATCGAAGATTGATAGAAAATTTTGTATTCTTTCTTGTAAAATAATCCACTTCTTACCTCGACTCTCTCAAAAATATCTTACAAGAGCTTAAGAAATTCGTTCTTTTTCTATTGTCTGGTAGCTCAACGAATTATTGACGCGACCTCTCCGTGTCTTCATTCTTCTTCTTTCTCGAGTGTATCACCAGAAAGAATATATCGAAAGTTAACGGAAGAGATATTATAGAAAAAGAACTTCAAGATTCTTTCTTACCACGACTACTACTTTTATTACTTTTTCCCCTATTTTTGTCCTACTTCCTTTTACGTGACTCGCCAGACAATATCTAAAAGGAAAGACACAGTACTGTACTATCAAGGGTTAATTTCATCATTATACCTAATACCCTTAAATGAAAATTATTTCTATTTTCGTGTGTGATTTTTCGTACAGGAAATATCGATCTCTTTTTATTTTATTTTTATAGTGTTTCATTTTTTTTTTTTTTCAAATCACTTCCATTCTAAAAAAGTTTTCACTCCAAACATTTAATTTAATCGATAATAAATATGTTAATAAATAAGGTTTATTAAAATTTATATATGTCTATAATACTTTTTGTAATATTCTTTTCTACATAGAAATAAATAAAAGAGCATACAGTTGGAAAATAAAAATTTATCGAACCTCAGATTCGTACGTTATCAATAAAGTATGGCCTGCATTTTCGTGCACTTTAGAGTTTCTACTTCGTCTATTAAATTTTTTATTTGCATGACGTACGGTTTCAAGAGGGAATCGCTAAATTTGAAAAAAGTTTTTTTCGCCTAGATAAAAATATAAGAATATATACATGGATGAATTCAACCACATGTGTATTCATCAATAAAATTCATTAAATATATCTACAAATAATATTTTGTTTACAATAATTTGTTGAAAATATAACGTTACGATATTCTAATATTTAAACTTAAGCAATAATGTGCAAAACTTTCGTGTATACAAATACAACAATTGATAGGAAATTTGGCGAAGAGAAACAAAATGATATAAAAGAGAAGAAAATACTTTCATTATACCGCTAACAGTGTTTCGGACAGAACAGTATGGCCGGAAGGTATGGTGTAGCAAAGTTTGAGCCCTCTGTCGAAAGTTTGATAGTTTCAATCTGTTTGATCGGTTCGTACGTAGACGTGGGCGTAGACAAGTTCACTTCTTCCTTCCTCATGGTAACTAGTTTACAACCATCTCGTATGCGTCTTCGATCTCTCCTATTTTACTATGCTTTTCGTTATAGTTAACTTACTTTTCTTACGTTAGGTAGCGTAGCATACAATTCATTGTTGTCAAAAATTAGAATTAATAATAGAATATTTGAAATTTACAAATCGTATTATAAATGCATAATTAATAAATAGCATAATTATTTGCATAATTAATTAATCATATGTTAACAAAAATATATTATAAAAAAAAATAATTCCTACTTTACAATCCATACTTTTATTATAAATATAGATTTATAATAAAAAAGATTGTATAATAAATTTTGAGGATTATAATAAAATCGATCGGTCAATATTTGATCAAAGTTGCGACATTTTGACAAGCGATTATAATCCTGATATCAAAAAATATCCTTTAATAATAAATATTGTATATCTATCTATATATATATATATATTTATGTACACATATTTTTGTATACATATGTGTACATATTGATTAAAAAGTTTTATTCGTTGTAGAAAAAGGGTTGCCTGTCTCACGCGATAATCTCGTCTTATTTTTATGACAACAGTAATGATTAGAAATAAGCGTATATATCGTGCAAAAAATGGTGGAAATAATCAACTTTCTGTTAATTATCGATTCGTCTTTGGAAATTCAGTATTAAATATCTCAAATCCGATAAGTTACATTTCAATGTGATATTTATGCCAGGAAATTTGATTTTTTTTTATTCGATTACCTTGCAAGAATTTTCGAGAATTTGATCTCTCGAAACTTCCCTTTTCGAGTTTCCTTTTTCAACGGTGAACACTTTCCTCGAAAGAGGATTTTCGGCTTTAAACGTGGTCCTCCATTGCAGGACGATATTCGAAAGGAGTGTAACCACGAGGTACTCGAAAACACGATTGAGGTTGAGGAGAGAAATCTAACTCGAGTTTAGGTAGCAGCTAAGTTATTTCCTCGTCAAGCTTTCGACCAGTCGAATCTTGGAGATCTTAAGGAAAGGTAATGGCCCTAACTGAACTCGAGTATGTGGTCTCGATTCATTCTATTCTAAATCAACTTGTATCTTTGATCCAAGTATTTCACCTTCTCTCGTTTGATCCACTTTGACATTTTAGCGGATAGGTATTACGAGTTTACTTGGAACTTTAAACGTCAATGACGATCTTTCGATATTTCGTCCCTAGGGTATTGCAAGAGAGGAATGGATGATCGTTGTTCTACTTTCGAGACGTGTTTTATGATTGATGACTGAATGTGACAGGACTATGAGATCAGATCAGATTGGAGCGGAATAATATCGCGAATGCGAACGATTATTACAAATAATGTTGGAAAATAAAAGAGAGATATGCCATCAGTTTCAAGAAAAATATCTTTTGTCAATATAATCTATCTTTTTCATTTTTTTTTTTTTTTTTTTTACAGATGTTTAAATATATCAAATTAATGAATAATTTAACCCTTTGAATATGATTGTTATTCAATGTTGTTGCTCGTAAATTGATATTTGTTTTTTTAATACTTATATTACATTCAAAAATAAATCAATATACTTTTTTGTTATTTCAATTTATTTCTTATAAATTTGTTGGTTAAATAGAGTAATAAATGAGAATAACTGATTCAAAAATACTCCGTAATGTCAAATAATTATTTTTGTTTTGTTTTTTTATTTTCAGAGGTGATATATGAGTTAAAATAATGAAAATAAAATTCTGAATGTGCAATTGGGTGTTTGTAAATTAATTCAAAATTCTTATTAGAGAAAATAAATGAATAATTGTTATATTTTCTTTCTCATTTTAAAAGATAGAAAATATTTCTTAATCTGTTATTCTTATCAAATGGAATTCAAGTATGTAGTAAGAATAAAAATAAGATGAAGACACAAAAGAATATAAAGAAGAAAAAGAAAAAGAAAAAGAAAAAGAAAAAGAAAAAAAGCATCATGTAAAGATTTTCACAAAGGATCAATCGTATAAAGTCAAAGTTTATAAATTCGATCGTTCTTATCATTTCCGATCGTCTAACTGCGACAAACACAGGCATTTATCCGAGAGAAAGAGAGAGATAGTAAAAGTCCTCGAGGCATATGGACAAACTCTCTCTTTCTCTCTCTCTCTCTCTCTTTTGCCTCCACCACTTTCGAAAAGAGAAAAATCTTCTCGAATTCTTTTCTTATAGATAGAAGAACTTTGATTCGAGAAAAGACTCTAAGGAGTTTCTCTTGACTGAAGATTTTTCTCCACTTCGGAGTCTTACTCTCAATTTTTCTTCGATATATTTTTCGTATCACCCGCGGCAATACATTCTCAGGAGGATGAATACGACGTTGGTGTATCTCTCTCTCTCTCTCTCTCTCTCTCTCTTTCTCTTTCTTTTTCTCTTTTTTTGCACATGTACACTTATACAAGTTTATAATATATACCTGAAGGTAAGTGCATAGAAAAAAGAAATGTTACGTAGTCGACTTTGCGTTACTCGATCTCGTGCTTTAATCAAAATTGCGTGCATAAGAGTACACGCTGAGAGAACTTGTTCCTTTCGTTTCTTTTCTTTTCTTTTCTCTCTTTTTTTTTTTTTTTCTTTACCATTATTCTACGCTGTTGCATTCGCGTATACGTAAGTATATATCTTTAAATTCTAAATAATACGAAAAGAAGAGAGGAACAAAAAATGGCTCATGTAAGAAACTATTTATATGTACGGTTTTTTTTTATTATTATTTACTTTTTTAGTAGTAGCTTTTCTTGAAAAGTCAAGAAAAGAGATACAGAATTATATACATAACTATATAAATATATTTATTTCAAGATATAATGTGATAAAGTAAAATAGAATAACATTTGCAAGAGTGTCAATATTATCTTCAATTAGTAACTAACAATTATTGAATTTTGCATTATTTTTTACGTCTTAATTTTCAACGGAATATAACACAATGTATCTAATCTTTATATTATATATCTCTATATTCTATCTATTCGTCTTTTCGTTACATCTACATATACGTGTCACATGGAAATGATGAAACTAGAGATTTGATCAAATCTCTAAGGTAGCTGATCAATTCACAGAAGATGGTAAAATAACAACTCTGTGGGATGATTTCCCTGAAGAAAGTAAGTGATTTGATCAAATCCCTTAACTGTTTTAGTGAAAAGATGAAATAAACAAGTCAGGATTCGCATAACTCTATCAAAAGTCACAAATCAACAACGTGTTTTAATAAAAATAAATGAATATTATTATTTATTAATCATATTCACTAAAAATGTTTAATCACAATTGTTGTGGTTTCTTCAGAATTAATTTTTTGACTTTTTGTACAACAGTTGTTAAATTAATTCAGCGATGTCATTTTACTCAAGTTCATCCTGGATCTAAAAGTTAATCCTTTTAGTCAAAAAAAGTATATACTAAATCATGGTAGAAATAGTGTTAAATGGGAAACATAAATAAATTTTAATAACAAATATGTTAAACGAATATATTTTCTTCTTCTTATATATATATATATTTATTAATGAATTTATTAATAATTCGACAATTTACAGGCATTTATAATTTACTACCTAATAACACGATCATTATGAATGACTTTTCATTAAAATGACCCGAACAACCGCTTGATTACGCTCGTAGTAATTTTACCTATAATTGGTAAAAGCTCCCCGCACGATCTGAAACTATTTCATCGATGAATTCAATCCGTAGAACATGACTAAAAACACGAATATTATAAAGTTTCATGCTTTGTCATCGAAAGAGAAATCGATTAAAACCGTTGAATATTAATGGGTCATCAATTTTGTCAAATTTCGTTGAAAAGATTTCTTTAAAGACTTCAATTAAACTTCCTAATGAGATTGAAATGAGATTGATAAAAATATGGCTATAAATTATCTTTTAATACATTTTTTTATATGCAAAGAGAATCGACAAAAATTATCATTTAAAATAACTCGTTAAATATTTTAATTTTAATACTCAATTTGTTTACAAATATATTATAACAATTTAATTTAAATTAAAATAAAAGTAAAAAATAATGCTAACAAATCAAGAAAGAGAAAGAGAAAGAGAAAGAAAGAAGGAGCATAGAGAAAGAGAGAATCTCATGATTCTGCATAAGAGAACTTTGACGTTAACTCAGCAGCGTTCGTCAACGAAGGTTACCACCAAGTGCGCCGCATTAAATTACAGCAATGCGTCTCGAGTAGGTGGCTGGGGTGGTTGGGTTGAGTCGAGTACGAGGGTCTGATGTAAGCAGTCGGCACTTCCGCGAAACATGCAAATTCGGTTCTCCTTTGAACGTTTACTCTACTCACGTTGGCCAGGATTTCCGTTTGAAAGCCGAATTTTCCATCGGATATAACTCCAAACGCGATCTTCTTAGAAATGCGATAATAATAAATAATAATTTCCAGTTTGATCAAATTTTCATAACTGCAACTCTCAACTTTCCTTTAAATAATAATCAACGTTACGTTTTAATTTTTTAACTCAATTACGTCAAATCAATCCATAATTTTTGATAATTGTAGAACATTCTTAAAAGTAATAAATCATGTTTCCTTGCAATTTAATAATAATCAAATAATAAATAATACTTAGGTCATCAGAAATGATGATTGGACAAAGATGAGTTTTAAAGTAGGAAGGATCTTGATGGGATTACGTAGGGTTGGGAGATTCAGTGGGCTGAAGGTAGTAGAATGGAAGTAGAAGGTTAAAGGAATTTTTCAAAGGTCGATCTTGACGAGAAAGTTTTACGAGAAACGGACACACGAGATGACACAGTTCGATAGTGAATTCCTGGTATTCGCGAGTTTCTACGAGGCGAACGATGTCGTGAGTTTAAGAAGGAGGAAGGGAGGGTAGTTGAAAGGGGAATGGAAACGGGAACGGGAACAGGAATACTGTCTGTTGGTGTAAAGTCGACAAGTTTCTATCGATGCATAGAAAAGTCTAAGCGACCCCTAACTGAACGTCGACAACCAACCGAAATTTTAATTTATAGTCACAATTCTAAGTCTAGATCTTATCTATATACCGGGTATCCTATTAACAGTCTTATTGTTAGACTAAAGTTTGAATTCTAAGAAGCTAATCGTTAGGTAAACATTCAGAATTATTTCTAATTTTCTTGGGAATTTTTATTTATAAAAAGAGAAAGAAGTTTATCCATTTGTAAAATAGAAAATATATTGTTATATTTATTTATATTGTGAATTACTCGTATAATGTGTGGTTAATACATTGCACGTTGCTTTAATTAGAATTATATGAAAATTTATTGTTATTCGATTCATAAGTGAGATAAATTTATTATTTTTATTTTGTGTTCTATAATGTATATTTTTTAATAAGCTTTTTTTATAATATAAATATTAATTTTTATTTAATTATAATTTATAAAATTTTGTAATACAAGAATGCAAGATATCTACATTTTAAAATTATTACTTATTTTGAGGATAGAAAGGTCTGTCATTTTTAGAAATTTTTTTTAACATCAATCACGGTACATTCCGTGTATACAAAAAAGACTCTTAGAAACATATATCCTTCCAAGAGAGTATCGTACAATGTACGTAATGTATACTTTTCTCGTATGCGACTCTGAGCCGTTGCTTCCGGTCGGTGAGCTTTTCATAGCGTAAATAAGAAAGGGTAGAAGGGGATAAGGGAGAGGAGTGGTAAGAAGTAGAAAAAGAAAAAGAAGAAAAAAAAAGGAAAAAAGAAGGATGTAAGGCAAAGAGGAAGAGCACGCGCATACATTTTACAGCAAGTCAGTGACATGCGAGGACTCTTCTTACTTCTTCTACACCAAACATAAACACATTTCTTTGTGTTTCTCAACATTGAAGCAAGAAAACTTTAGAAGAGATATGCTCTTGAGAATTTACTTTTGCTTTTTTTAATTTTTTTTTACTTTTTTCGTTAATTCATGTCAGTGAACTGAGATTATTTTAAATATCAATAAATTTTAATTAAATATTGTAAGCTTCACATCGTGGTATGTTGTGTGTGCATGAGTAAGTATGCGAGATAAAATAATTGAAGATGTAGTGTGGAAGGTTCTAGCATGAATAAGTTGGGTTTGTATGTGTGCATGTACAAATTTTACAAATTACCCGACTTATTTGTTTTTACGAAATTTCTTATCAAAGATTTTTCTTTAGATTGTAAAGGATTACCATCTAAGTAGCATTTATAAATTCGTTTAGTTTTTAAGGATAACATTGAAAAAATGCAATTCAATTTAAAACAAAATATGACATATAATAATTATATACATTACATAATACATTACATATGTAAATAATATATGTATATAAGACAAAAATAGCTTATTTTACTACTTTACTATTTGACTACTTACGAAACTAACTCTTATTGTTTTCTGTGGCATTTGTTTGAACGTAATAATGGATACATAAATAGGTAATTAACCCTCATTGATTTTCTAAGGCATTTGTTTGAACTTAGAATTGGACAGATAGATTGATAATTTAGTTCAGTTCGCGATTCACCTAAGGCATTAAACGTATTAATAGACCCATACATGGCCAAGTAATAATTTCAACGTCGTTCGTTTCGGTAGCCAACGTATTGACAGAATTATTCGAGGACCAAAGTTCATTGACTCGATGTCGTTAATAAGCTCATGCTTATGCAAGTCCATCGGCTTCCGTACTAAGCTCAGACTCCTATTAGGTAGATAGTAGATCGTAGGCAAACAACGAGGACACCGAACTAACCTCCTGTGCTATTGACATCACCCTTGTCCGAGTAGATGCTCTCTAACTCCCTTCTCTCTATTCTCATATCAAAAGTCTATCGAAAGCTTGTAAAACAGAATTTTTTAGACCTACAAATTTACACTTTAAACGAACATTTCATTTTAGATCAATTATACTATTGTATCAACGTTGTTTACTTGTTTATACATCAATCAGAATTTAACATTTCAATAAAAAATATCTAAAAAGAGCTAAATATATCTCAGCTATTTTGTGCACATCCAAAAAATGTTCAAGGTTAAACTACGTTTTTTTTTTCTTAATATTTTTTAAATTAAATTTGACACATACAATCTCTCATATTAATATCTTTTTATTAATTCGAAATCAGATAATTACTTGGACATATATAAACAGACATACCCGACGCTATACATAAATGTATACTTTTGATGTTTCAATAACCACATTAATTATTATCATTAAAACATAACATGCGATAATGAAATCATCAATTTAACAAGTAACCCTCATTTCATTTCAAGATTGCTATCATTGTATTTGCCTCGGTAAAGTGACGTAAACGATTGTACTCAAATTTCAAAAGGAACTAATGAGTTTTTATGCTCAATGAATTCTTACCAAGCTGGGTTCACTTCGTGATTAATTAGTTGAATATTAAAGAGAATAAAAACGACCTTGGGTGCGTGAGTAGTAGGTAAATAAAGTCCCTCTTAATTGCTTCTCCCTTTTTTTCCTTACCTTTACTAACCGTAAATTGAAATCTAATAATGACGTAATAATTTTAGATATTTGCAGGAAGAAAAACCATGAAATACAAAAATAATAATGGTAAAGGAAAAAAATGCAAATTTGGCGAATAAAAATTCTTTGAGTTTGTATTACGAGTTTTGTTATCAGACAGACAGACAGACAGACAGTCCCTTTGATGTGTGCGTGTTAAGACTTTTCTTCCAATAAAAATAAAATATCAAAGATAGAAAGAAAATTCTTTCCACGAATACTCGATTGATCCTTTTTCGCTTTCTGTTTTAGATCTCCTCCATCACCAGCTTCTGCAGGGTAAGTAGACGTATTCCAAAGAGGTTCCTTCTTTTTTAAAAATCGCTTTTCTCGATGCCTCTCCGATATCTATATTCGTGTTATCTACATCTATACAAGACCTTTAGTATATACATATAATAAGGGTTGAAAACTCTTCCAAAAATAACTTTCCTACTGTCATATAAGATTTATAAACAATTTATTTAAAAATAACAACATCAACAAAAATATTATTATATTTATGAATTTCAAGGGTTTTGTTAATATCAGTAATAATAATTTTTATTATGCATGGTGGGATGTTTTTTTTTTTTTCACGTCAAAAAGTTAAAATTACTTGAAATACATCGTAAAGGGATTATTAAGTTCGTATTTATTATTTTTTTCTATTCATTGTATGCAATATAAATTCTCTAATAATTAAATGTGTGTGAAACTTATTTAATTAAGTTTTATAATTATTACATTTCAATGAGCCTTTTTATTTTTTTCAAACTCTAAATTTTATTAATAAAAGTAACATTGTAAATACGGTCAAAAGTTCAAATAATGCAAATCAGATATCCACAACTTATAATATATTATATATATATATAGCGTAATGAAAAGAATATCGGACGATTCGTATTATCAAGTTCATAGATTTTTCGAAGGTTTTTTACTCTTTACCCTTGTCTCCTTTTTTTTTCTTATTCCTATCGTCTCTCTTTTCTACTCTTTTTATTTTTCTTGCCTTTTTCTTCTCTCTCTCTCTCTTTTTCTCTCTCTCTTTCACGCTTGTGCTTTTCTCGAGAGTTCTCCAAATTTCAAGGATGGAAGGACAGGATGGAAATAACGATGCTCTCGAAAGGGAAGAAAAGAGAAGAAAAGAAAAGAAGAGGAGTGTTCTTTAGAGAGGCAAGAGAGAAAACAAGTAAAAGAAAGAGAAAAAGAAAAAGAAAAAGAAATCATATTTATTGCCACAGTATACTACCCTCTTTTTATATATATAACTATAATTTAATCAGAACAATAGAAGATAAGATAAAGTAACCAAACAATAACAACAAATACACAACAATAATTATAATAATTATAATAAAAATAATAAGCATAAAATATGATAAAAATATTTTTAATACGGAAAATAAAAAAAAATATAAAGGTTATTGTAATCGAAACGCGATAAAATAAAGTAAAAAAAAATAAATAGAATAAATCCAAAGATAAAGTAATGAAGGCAAACAACATCAATAATAATAAAATAATAATAAAAAGAACATTACACATAGAAGTAATTACAAGGATACAAAAATAGATTGTCTAATTCTATGATTTACCTCTTTTCATATTCCAGAAAAAGTGACTTTTATCGTTGAAAATGATTTTTTATAGTAGAAAACAATCTTTTACGAACTTTCTTTAATTGATCTCGGAAGTAGTTTAGAAGAAGGAAGAGAGAATAGGAAGGTACGAGTTAATGCGAACTGCTTATCGAGCCTAGGAAATCTTCTAGAAGCACAAACACGGTCATTTACCTCTCAGTTCGTTGGCTAAACTCTTAGAAAGTGAGAGAGAGAGAAAGAAAGAAAGAGAGAGAAAGAGTTTTCCTCTCAATGACGAAGTAGACCTTTAATTTTACCATTGTAAGTTTCGCTGGTTACATTGCGACTTTCTTCTCATCCAAGTCTCACCCTTCACCCCCATCACCAATCTTACTTTTACTACCACCCTTCTCTTTCTCTTTCTCTTTCTCTTTCTCTTACTCTATTTATCTATCCTTCATCCTCACAATGAAACCGTCTAGAAAGATGGATCTTCGAGAGTTATGAAGTGAAAACGAACTGTAGCTGTTCTCGACGAGGGTGCAAACACGACTACCTTTCGGTAGTTAAGATAAAAGTAGCTATAGACACTCCGGTACATAGTTTCCTTCTCGTTTGATAACAATCAAAATGATAAAAGGTTGAATTAACGAAGAAACCAAAGTAAGTAGCTAAGTATGATATTATATATATATAATATAGTATAATATATAGGTATCTCGGTTATGTTCTTTGTCTAGTCGATGTTAACGTAAACGATTCTGAATTTCTCAGTTGGAAAGTTTCAACGGAAGATTCAAGACTATCTTGAATTTATCTCAACGTGGGAGAACAACTCACCTCGGTATATCTATTCGTTTCATCCTTTAAAATCTACGAGATAAGGTCTCGGAAATTATGAAAGCTAAAAACGAACTGGAGAAATTAGAGAAAGAAGAAATTAATGAGGAAAGAAACGAAATAGAAAAAAATGCTAATGAATAAATGCTACCATGAAATTTAAGATTTTAGTCAGGTCAACAATTTTTGTAGAATTTAGATTTAGAACTATGATTTCAGAACATAGTTTTTTTTTATTCGGAATTACTTACATACAAATTCTTTCATTGCAATATTAAACCTTTAAAAATGCTATCACGAAATTTAAGACTTAAGTCGGATCAGACATTTTTTTACCCTCAAGTTTATTAATTCATAAACATATTTGAGTATTTATTTTTCAGAATCCAATTTTCAACTCAAAATTACTTACATAAAAATTCTGACACTTGATTATACCTCAAAATCAAACTTTAATAATTAAAATATAAAATCAGATGTGGAATAATTATCTTCCAAATTGAGTGTTAGATCTGTAATTAATTATTTGCGATTTGAAATTCGTAATATAAGAATTCATACGCGTTTGATTACATTTCTAAATAATAATTTATAACTTGATGAATACAATAGCAGATGGAAAAATGACGTTTCGAATGAATTGTCGAATTCTGAATGAAGAATTGATACTCGTGGATAATGAATTAAGTCCTGAGTAGCAAATCAAGTTCCAAAGTAACAGTAATGCGAATATGTTTGCGTCGAGAAAGTTTTGGGCTGCGGCAACTCGAGTCATCCCAATTGTGGAGTAGCCAAAACTCGAGTACTCGTACATAGGTTTGCTACTCGAACGTGTATATATATATATATAGGTATAGCCAAAGATGTATCCATCTTTGAGGAAAGTTGCTCGATTAGGGTTGCTTCGAGAAAGCTTTGGCGAAAAGAAGAGAGTGGAAGCGTCGAAAGAGATAACGACGATCGACGGCAAACAGGAGAAAAGTCGTAATGGAATGGTCTTTAGCCCTTCTTCGGTACTAGAAAATGTTAGCGAACTTTACCAGTACCTAAGTACTACTCGTACACCCACTGGTATAGGCAGACGGAAAGAATGAGAGAAAAAAAATAGAGAAGAGAAAAAGAAGGAGGAAGAGAGATAGAGTAACAGTTAAAGGAGAAGGTTTTGCTGGTTGTGAGAAGTTTCTCGCTTGTCTTCGTGTAAGACGAAAACTACTATCTTCTTTCTTCTTATCGAAGCATGTACTAGAAAGTGTTCGACTTTCCGAAAATTTTCCGCTTTCGGTAAATTCGATATTATATTCTCTGAGGGATATAAGCCAACAAGTATAGTAACGAGTTCTTCTCATCTTCGCTCCTCGTCTCGGGGGACAAGCGTTTCTCGAAAAAGGACTGAAAGCTTCCAACTCCTTCGAGTTTAGATTAATTGGCTTAATTAAAAACTTCGAGACTAGGTTTTGCACACACCAGATAGGAAGATACACAGATATATCTACAAAGTACTTTACCACAAACGTCATTAATTTGACTTAACGTAGGTAATGTTATGAGAACGTACCGTTCCTTTCTCTTCCACCGTTTACAATTAGTTTTATTCCAATGATAAATGTAATTAAATGTTTCTATTCCTCTTTCTTGATGATCTTCTTTTTCTTCTTTATTATGTCTGTTATTATTATCATCATCATCATCATCATCATCATCATCGTAGAATAGAGTCCTTTGGAGTAACTCCTTTACTCGAAGCGTAAAAATACACTTTACATTCGTCCAAGATTCCAACTGCGAAACTTTGCTTCCGTTGTTAAAACTTTAACGTTGGAAAAGTACAGTAACGCTTGAGAGAGAAAGAGAGAGAGAGAGAGAGTTTTCTCCTTAAGAACGACGCTCGGAGGATTTCGATGCCATGGAAATCGGACTTAAGGAAATATGATGTCGAGCTTTCCTCTTGCTTCTTCGCAAGAGGAACACCGATACCAAGAGGATTCTTCCTCTCTTTTCCATAGACGAGTTAGAAGAAAAAGTACTCGCTCTATTTTCTTACACTTTTTTATACTACCTTTCTCGGCTTATCGAACTTTTAAACGAGCAAGTTTAAAAGAGCTACTCTTGTATTTGAGCGTTGCATTCATTATTTCGATCGTTTCGACACTTTTTCTTTCTTTTAATTTCATTTTATTTCATTTCATTTTATTTTATTTTATTTTATTTAATGATCTTTTTCGAAATAAAAAGAAGAAAAACACGAATCATCGGAGAGGAATCGTTTATTTTCGTTTAAATAGGTACAAAATGTATTCAGTATTATTAATTACTAGATTGTGATTAATTATTAAACGATTTGTTTCAGCTTTCGGCCATCGTCGATGGAATTTACGCGCAAAACGGACACACTGCAGGATCGTTCACACGTTTAGCGAGTGATAGACTTCTAGTTGGTGGTGGTGCTGATGCGAGATCTTTGCAAGGTGCCAAAGGGATCAACAACTTTGTCGGCTGTCTAAGAAAGGTAAGTTTCCTCTAGAATTCAACAACGACGACGACGACGACGACGACGAGTATGAGAATGGAGTTGATATTTTGAAACTTTATCGTCAAGAGATCGTGCCTTCGATTCGATATCGTATTCGTGAGGAATTTAGACAAAGTTTACGAACGCAATAATAAACATTCCACGAAAATATATCGATTTAAAAAATTATTTATTTTCTTAAATATTGGCCGATAATTATGATATTGGTTTAATTAACCAGTTAACTATGGTTAAGTAACACGTTTCTTTGAAAAACGTGTACAGGTAGCTCTTCTACAACACGACATCCTATAACACGATTTCCTTTCAAAAAACCTTTGTACAACACTGTACTTTTACAGCCCCGGCGAGATTTGCCGTCTTAAAGATAGAGTGTTGCGGAAAGTATTTCTTTTCATCTCCATGGTCTGAAAACAAAAGTTTTAGGCTCATGGCTCTAGGTCTCATACAACACAGTTTCACATAACACGCCATTTTCTAGGAACCTGTCTACCGTGTTACAGGAGGGTTATCTGTATATACTTTATCGATTCTTTTTAAATTTTAATATTTCGTTTATTGAAAGATTCACAATATTTGATACTATAAAATTAGTATAGAAATATAAAATAAGATTAAGTGTTAAATTCGATGGTAAAATGAATAATTAATATTGTGCAAAAGTTTTCATAATATTCGATTATTATAGAAGGACAAATAAACGATCGCAAACAAACGCAGGGAGGCTGATTTTATCGGCAACGGGACAATCTCGCGTACTGCTGTCGGGCTTTTCTATCAAATTTACAACGTCGATTTTGACGTAATTCAATACGGTAAAATAATTAATCGAATATTAGTGGGAACAAGATGAATGTAATATGTCGATCGTGTTCCAATGTGACAGTTTGCCCACAAATCAAATTTATCAATGTATATAATATGTTAAGTCAATTTCGCATAGGAAAAATATTTTTATTACGTTACAGTATACTTTTTGCATCATTTTACAAATTTATATTATTTATATTTATTATAGCATATTATATATCATTATAAAAGAACTTGTTTCATTTTTATACAGATACGTTTATTTCTACGTATATTTAATTAATTATTTATTTATTTTCTTTTACAATAAAAAATTAATATATTTTATTATTATTATTATTATTATTATTATTATTATTATTATTATTATTATTATTATTATTATTATTATTATTATTATTATTATTACTCAGTAATATTATATTATTCAAATATATGTATATTATTTGTATATTATATTACCGATAATATTGATAAATTATATACATATGCATTTATTATTGTATATATTACAATTATAAATTAATTAGAATCTATGACCTGTGATCCAGAGCTTCCCCAAGTATAAATCTCAACTCCGTATGGGATAAAGTTACTAAAATTTGTAGTTTCGCAAAAATTAAAACTAAACTTAAAAATGAATTCGAATATTTAACTATGTCTTGAATATATGGTAAAATTATTTTCGTACATATATGTACTCCTAAAAATAATATGTTGAAATAAATTTTCTTTCTTATTTATTATCAGCGAACATTTAATCGTGTAATGTCAAGGCTCGATAAATAACAAAAATTTAAAAAGAGCTGACATATTCTTCAATCAGCGAACTATCATTTTCATTGAAATGGATTTCAATTAGAAACTGAATAGATATTTTGTTATACCGCGTGGCAAGTTGCACAGATTAAATTTTCTTTTCATTATAAAAAAAATACAAAATATCGGATCAAATTGTCGGGCGAACGTTAACGGCGATTTGTAATTCAACACGATTATTCTAAAGTTAAATATTTGTCGATCAAACGAATTGACTTTACGTTCACACACCGCAACTACTGCAATGGATGGAGACGTTCTTTGTTAAACAATTATCGTTTTCCCTTCATTTTGTCATTGTAAATACTTTCATCGTAATTCATGAATAGAAAAAGAGGAAAAGAGTGATGAACGAGGAATACACAAAATACAAGAAAGATTTATATTCTGTTATTATCATCAATGTTTCATGAGTATTTTCATCGAACTAAACTCTTGTCACACTTTTATCCGACTTTTTCTTTTTATTTACATACAGCTTTACAAAATAAATCCCTTAAAATTACTTTCCGTTGACAACAAAAAATAATAAAAAAAAAAAAAACACAAAAAAAGCTCGAATCCAAGTTTACAATGATTTTATATGAAACTAATGCAGAAATATTTACAAATAATATTTACTAACTACATATAATATAATATGATAATTTACTAATAATAAATATGATAAATATGAATTGAGGAACATTTATTATACGGTTTAAAGTAAAAATATAATTATAAAATCTTTTTTTTTAAGATATCTTCGACGAAATCGTTGAATAATGATAAAAAAAACGATCGAATTATTAATTGTTTCTTTCAGATAAAAACAAAAACAAGATATGACGTAAAAGATAAAAAAAAATGAGTTTTTCAATAAATTTATCAATTTCAAGTATATAGTCAACACCAGCGGATGGAAAGATGGAAGAAAGGTTCCGTACAAAAATAAACTTAAGTTTAAGGGATTAGAAATATCGAAGCCCCAAGAAAACTCGACAGCGGTCATTTTGATAAAATGAAATATTCATGTGCTCGACTTACTAGCGAACTTTCGTGAAAAATGTTAGGAGAGTAAAACTCGACACTTTTTTTTGACTATTTCCTCTCTATTTTCTACCTTTTTTCTTTTTCGTATCTTGTTCAGCATACACTTTTCACTGTTCGATATCGAAATATAAGAAAAATCCTTAGAAAACACCTTTCGTCTTAAGAAACAAAGTCAAAGATACAAAAGAAAAATAAAAGTATGATAAAAGAAATCTCGAATGAGGAGAAGTAATAAACTTGTCTTACGAACGAGTTACGACGAGGTTTGTACGGCACGAGCAGCACCCGGGTGCTACTTGTAATTTGTAGGGCGTTTCATCTGGGTGATTTAAAAGTATCGCGTGTGGGTGACGCTGCAAAGAGGGGTTGAACACTTTTTTTTCCCCCTTTCATTTTGAACGTCCTTCGTGTGTTCAAAGCTAGAACGAGAAAATAAAATAAAAAGAAAAATAGAGAAAGAGAGAAAGAAAGAATGAAAGATTTAATGGGAAAAGAACTCACGAATGGCGCCATTTTTCATCGACAATATTTCATTTATTTTCGTCGTTTTTGTTTTCTTTCGTTTTCTTTTTATTTAATTTTTTTATTTTATCTTCTAATATTTTTTTATTCCTTTTTTTTTTTGTTATTTTGTTATTTTTATTTTTTTTTTATTTTTTAATCTCGACATCAAAGAGAAACAGAGAAAACAAGTTACGAATTGTTCAGAGAATACAAAACGATCGAATAGATGCCGAGCATTGTTTACAGATATTGGATATTGGCGTTGGAGACGCGGAAAATAGGAAAGTGCGAAGGCTACAGGCAGGAGGGTGGGTTTACGAGAGTGAGTGGGTGAAGGTTTAGGGAATAAGGGAGTGAAGCATGAGAGTAGGTGGTAACACTAACTGAAGCAGGGAAAGCGTGCTTCAACTAAACCTACGCAGGCCCGTTTCGTTTTTAAATCGTTCAAAACGTACCTACGTAGTAAGTATATATCTATACCTATCTATATCTATCTACCCACCTATCTAGGTATCTAGGTATGTAGGTATCTACCGTTTTCATTTCATTCTATTCAAGCCAACTCGCTGTGTTATTTTCGCTTCGTATCAAAAAGCAATTCTCTAGGGAAATTCGATCCTCCTATTTTTTCTCACTTTTTTTTGG
This sequence comes from Polistes dominula, assembly GCF_001465965.1. The sequence continues at coordinate 480,012 of NW_015149016.1, forward strand.
GAAGGGAGGGGGATGATTCTTCTTTTGTGGAATATTATTATTCGTTCATCGATATGTTGTTTCATTTAAAATTTTTAATTGCTGTATGTTTTTCAAGAAAAATTGCATACTATTTAAAATATAGTTTATGTTAATTTATTTGTTTCTTTCTTATTTTACTTAATGGAAAATAATGACTTGTTAATTTTTTACAATACGCAAACTATTGTTTTTTTTAATATTATTCTTACAAACTTATACGAGACTTTTAAATGTAATTATGTTTATTTACAATAAACAATTACCTATAATATTTTAAACAATACTACTAAGAATATTTTTCTTTTATAATCCTAATACGATGAATAAATTTCTTCGATATTTTAATAAATTTACAACTTGTCAATTATGAGATATTATTAGTAAAAAATGTGACATTGCCATCGATCAAATAAGCCAATCAGATATTCGGAAGAAATGGAAACGTCGACAAAGATGTTCATCGACATTTAATAGGTATACATTCATAAACGTATACATACATATATAAATACAAATTTCTTTGATGCTTTCAAGTTATCCCTTAGCAAACTGATTTTTACGATAAAAGCAAGTACAAGCGATCGTTGCTTTCGATAACAACTTTCAAGCGAGATAGATAGTTAGAGTGGGAGAGAGAGAGAGAGAGAGACAGAGACAGAGAGGTGATATCGGAGAATAGGATAACTGCTGTTGAAACGGGACTACCATCACCAGTTTCGTAACATTATACACTGTCGTAGCAATAAACGCAACAAGATTTATGCAACGCAGATAAATCGTCTTCTATGTTATCCTGCATCCCCTCCCACCTCCTTCACCACCTTCTTCACCTTCTCTTTTTCTTTTCTTTTATTCTCTTCTTCTTCTTCTTCTTCTTCTTCTTCTTGAACACCCTCTGCCAACTTTCAAGACTATCAGTCCTTGTCGTCTCGTTTTGCGATCGCCTTTTCCCTTTCTCTTTCTTTCTCTCTTTCACTCTTTCACTGTGCGACGTTATCCGAAAATAATTGGACGGTCGATTTATCACCTTCTCCCTTTCTCCCTTCTCCCTTCTCCCTAGCGTACTTTCAAGCAAGTAAGCAAGTAAGCAAGCAAGCAAGCAAGCAAGCACAACCCGATTAAATTCGTTTCCTTATCGTCTGGCTCGTTCGAAAAATAATACGTTAGGACGATTTTAACGGGGAGAAGGGGTTAGGGTGGATGGGGACGGTACAAAGGGAAGGGCCCATGTTGAGAAAATAATTCTCCCTGTTTTTCTTAGTTAACAAACGATCTCCCTTCTACTAACTCTTGATGGATCATTAATTGGTCAGATTTATTAAAACTTCTTCAAGGATCTTTGGACTAATTTAATATAAACTATTTATTTCCAACGTGAACAAATTTTTTGTTTCTTATGACACTTTTAATTATCGATAGAGATGTCAGTTTATTAATGTAAAACTTTTTACAAACATTTAAACAATTTCAATTTGATATTTTGTTAGATGAAAATGTTAAACTTAAAGTCATCACTGACCAGGACAATTGAAACTAATGTATTTTAGTTTAAACAATTAAAAATATTAGTATACTTACTAATTAATATAATTACTGTACAGTAACGTGTTTGCTTTACTTTAATTGATTGTTAATTAAGCAAAGGAAATACATATTACAATTTCAAAATATAGAATATAAATTAAACGAAATTCGAAATTCTGTTCTCTTCGAAATTCAACTGACTCGTAAACTTGTCCTCTATGAAAGTCAGGTAAAATTCTTTTATTGATTTTTGTTTTTATTACTTTTAGAAGAATAAATTCTATTAAAATATTATTTTCGTTATAAGTATGTAACCTTCGGGAAGTCATATGAACGAAAATCAATAATATAAGAATGTTAACTGACTTTCACAGAAGAAAACGAGTTAATTTATCGTTGGATCTCGAAGAGGATGGAACACTAGATTTAAACACCGTACTTTCGAACAACAATGTATATTTCTTTTGTTTAATTAATAATCAATTAAAGTAAATTGAACATAGTACTGTACTCTACTAACATATAGGATTGTTTAAACTACAATACGTTTGTTTTAAAGTTTCTAAGGAACTTAATTATCTTTCATTTTCTTATAAGAGAATAACGATTGCGTAAAAAAAAAAAAATGCAAAAATAAAAAGAAATTAAAAAATAATTCTCATCTTAAAGGTGGAATTCAGCGCGGAAGGCGTCAAAATGGAGTTAATAGAAGCTGCTAGAAGTGGTGCATCGGGTGCCGCAGCTTGGGGCAAAATGGATTTTCACTGTCGCGAACCAAGAGCCTCGGATCCGATCACCTTCACTACCAGAGATTCTCATCTCGTGAGTATATTATATTTCTATTTTTATTTATGCAAATATCCAAGATATACGAATAAATAATGAAACAAAACAAAAAAAAAATATATATTCATATAATAATAATTAATAATAATAATGATAGAGACGCATAATCGAAGTTGATATAATATTTAACACATAAATCTAATTCATCCTCATTCAATTAAATTTTCGCGTATTAGATTATATTCGTATGTATAACGGCACTTTTTTCTATCATCTATCTATCTAAATGTATTTCGTGTTAATCATCGATTTGTCAATTACACCTGTTATACCTTTTCGTATTTCATTAGAAAATTACACAGAGTGTTACAAAATATATGAACATAGCTTTAAAAAAAAAAGGATGGTTTTTGTACGCTAAAGTAAGAAAAATAAATTCATGAAATTATACACTTCCTGATATGTCCCGGTTTTCGAAGTATAGCCATTTTTGTCTTTCAATAATTCATATAACTTTTCCGACTGTTTGCTTCAACTAGCTTCTTACTCCACGTTATCGGTAAATTCAAACGACACCCGGTTTTTTTTTGGAAGAGGAAAAAGTTCTCGAAGCAAGAAAACCAACGATGATAACTTTGAACAGTTTGTATGAAAATTATGCAACGACGCGTGTAATAAAAAAAATTGATACAACTCGTTAATCAAGGGTTATATCGAGTATACGATTATATGTGAATTTTGTTTTCCTTTTTTTAAGCGTAGAAAAACCATTATGGAAGTTATACTGATATTTTTTGAAACATCCTGTATAAATTTAACGACGACAAATGATTCTCACTGACATCATCTCATTCATCAACTCTTGTCACTCTCTCACACAATGACACGAATACACTCATTCGTATCCATATATTATATATAATATATAATATACGAGGTATATATATATATCACGAACTTACAGTCGATCGATCGATCGAATCAAGTCGAATAGAATTGATATTCTATAGGACTCCTATCTATGGCTTGACTATGATACTCTTTCAATATCGATGAAACCTAATAAATAATAATTTCAAACTAATATTCTGAAAATGCACTTACAAGAATGTAAAATATTATTTAAAAAAAAAAAAAGACATTTAATAATAATAAAAAAAAAAAGTACGTTCAATCTTATCAAATATTTTATACGATCGTATACCATGTATATATACTATCATTAAATTAGAAATATTCCGTAGAAATATATGTGTCTAACATTTGATCACGTGATCGATATTATTTTATTATCAATATTATTCTAGCAATAGGGTGATACTGTTCTTTGATATTCGATGATAAAATCAAAACTAGAGAGATAAAAAAAGATTGAATATATCTAATATGGTGCTAAAATCAAACACTGTTCAATTTCGTATAATCCCCTCTTTCTATTTTTTTGTGTAAGTACGCGTCATCACCGAGACTTTTACAACTCACTTAAAGCTCAAAGTCGAGGGCTTTGAGTTTACAAGTACGAAAGATACGTTACTCTCTCTCTCTCTCTCTCTCTCTCTCTCTCTCTCTCTCTCTATGATTCTCTTTCTTTATCTTTTTTCATCCTTATTTATCCTCTCTGTTTATCTTGTCTGTAACTATCTTTGTCTGTATTCCACTCTTGGAAGCACATTCGTAGTCTTCTCGCATGTAAGCTGCCGTTTACGAGCGTGACCGTTCTTGGATTATGGTCCCCATCGACACAGCTCGTATACGACTCCGGTACGTTAACCGATGATGTCTTTCCTCTCTTCGCTCCACTCGTCGCGTTCCTTCTCCCCAAGCCAACGATGAAATGACAACATCCTTCGTGTCCTCGCATATTCCATCTCACCTCAACTCATCTCACCTAACCTCACGTCTTTTTTATGAGCAGATCTTCCAACCGTCATCTTGTAAGAAGAATGTCATCAAGATCTATCTCTCTCTCTCTTCTTATTTTTCTTTCTTTAATTTTGGTGATATCTAACATAAGGAAAGTATTTGTTACTCTTTTTTTTCTTTTTTTAAAAGGAGAAAAAAAATGGTTCAATATTTTATCGTTGAACTTTGCTTTTTATGATCACTTATTCCTTATTCTTTTTATTTTCTCTCCATTTCCCGTCTTCTTTTTTTCTTTCTTCTATTTTATCAAGGATTTTCAAGATTAACAAATTTATCGTCAGGTGAACATTCCTTTAAGCATGTTTAAGATTTAAGAACAAAAAGAAAAGAATATTCCCAAGAGGTATGGTGAAATACGGGATGTTAGTAAATTATTCCTTCCCGTACGAGAGATTGAAGTAAATCTGTTGCAATGCGAACACTCCAGGTCGTCTACTCTTTCCCTTTCTCCCTCTCACTCTCTCTCCCTCTCTCTCTTTTTCTTTTTCTTTTTCTTTCTTTCTTTTTCTCTAAGCGGATGATACGCATGGCATCTGTTCCCTCTTTCTTTCTTCCCTCTTTTTTCGTTTCACGTCGAAAAGGATCTAACCGATCCGATCCGATCCGGATTGCGAATACATCCCCAGAATGAGAATATCCTTGAAAGAAAGTAAGAAAAACATACTACTCTCGTTGGAGTTATTTTCTATCGAGATCTCTTGTTCACAGTCAACACATACATGGAAAGAAAGGGAGAGAGTTTTTATTAGAGTTGGAAAGAAATTACTTATAACGATCTGATAAAAAAGAGATAATGGTGTTATATAAAAAAAAATGATTTATAAATCGAATTGGAAATTTTACGTGATGGAAAATAAATGATTTATGTAAACGTACACATAGATAAATGATATTGAAACATTTAATGGTATACGTAATATTTTCTTATATATTTGTTTTAGTTCTTTATACTATAATGACAAAAAATAAATAATCTATATGTGGGAATCCATTCAGAAATATTATTAAAATGTCTTGTAGTATATAGATTTTTTAAAATATATTGGGTTGGCAATTAAGTAATTGCCGATTTGTTCAATGAAATAAAACATTTTTTTTTTTTTTAATATTGAGGTAAAAACAAAAAACATTAAATAATAAAAAAATTTAATATCAAGAAATAAATGATTCAAATGTGGAAATATACGCATTAATATTATTCAAATATTTTATATTAAATATATAATAATATATTTGTACATTTATTCTTTAAATTTTTGTCAATAAATTGACCATGTTTACCACACATTTAAATATATTTCAAATTTGTATCACTCAAAATTTTAGATATTTTTATTCTCTCATCATTCATTTTTTTTGTAACTTTAATAAAATCTTTTTACACGTTACTCAGATATACGTACCTGATAAGGGTTCATAAGGGTCAAAATAACTACTCGAAACGCGTCTTGCACATTTAACTTCGTTGCTTACTCGACTTTCGTAAAGTTGCCACAAATAAAGAAAGAAAGAAGGAGTAAGAGAGTCCTTCTTTTAGTACGCGAGTGAGATTCGAAAGAGGATTAAGAGGATAAAAAAAAAAAAAATTGAAAGAAGCTCGTTAATAGTTGAACTCTTCGAGAAACTCGAGTAATGTTAAAGAGGACAAAAAATCTACTCCATGTAATGTAAACCATGAAATTTACGAATGAAAAATAAAAAACGAGATAGAGAGAGAGAGAGAGAGAGAGAGAGAGAGAGAGAATGAGAAAAAAATAGAACATTATAAAAAAGAACACATTTAAATATCTACTAAAAAGAAAATCCCACATTTTATGATTTTCGATACAAAAAAAGAATTTAAATTGTAACAAATATTTTTTAAATTTTACATCTTATTTTTTATTGATATCTATTTTATTTATAATCCTATGATTTAAAAAAAATATATATATATATATAATTCCACACCAATTCCTCGTACAATTTCGTTTCCATGAAAACAGTGAAAGGAAGAAAATAGGAAAAAAAAAAAAAAAAAACAAGTAGATATGTAAATACAATCGTTGAACAAAAACTGTCGGAAGTCGATATCTCAGAAAGTAACTTTTGTCGCGTATAAAATTCATTCGCACAAACCCACAAAAGTAAAATAATATGAACAACAAAAAACAAATAATATCGTACATACAATAAATAGAAAGGAAAAGTAGGATGATAAAGTGGAATAAAAATACAATGAAGAGAAAAAGAAAATAGAAAGGGGGGTGAGAGGAGACAGAGAGAAAAAATATAAAAAAAAGAAAAAAAAAATAGAGAGAAAAAAAAAAGAAGAAGAAACAGCAATGGAAAACAGGGAAAAGAGAATAACAATAATGGAAAATAGAAAGAGAAAGGAGAAAAATCGATATAAATGGCGGAAGGGAAGCGAACGTAATTCACAAACGAAACGAGGCGCGACGTTTCGCAGCTACGTGACGAGGATGTTAAAGCTCGTCCCCCCTCCTACTCCCCTTTCTCTCACTCTATCTCTCTCTTTCTCTCTCTCTTTATATCTATCTATCTATCTATTTATCTCTCTTTCTCTGTCACTCCTATTCTCTCAAGTTGACTCGCCGTCTATCACGGAACATTTTCGAAAAGTCCTTTTTCTCCTAAGGCCCCTACCATCACCTCACCCCATCCCACTTTATAACCATCCTCCCTTTCTCTCCGTCAACGTAGTGGAAGACGAGATAGGAAAAGAAACGTTCATAAAAAGATGTGGGAAAGAGAAAGAGAGAGAGATGAACTGTCGCATAGATAATTTTCCTTTTTAAAACTATTTTCATAATCTCGGAATAAGTATCGTATAAAATATAACATAATTTTTTGTCAAAGTAGAAAGTTAATTTTTTTGTTATTAAACGAACGCACACATCTCCCGTGATCGTTTCGATTAATTTTTCTACCTTTCTTTTTCCATTCTCTCTCATTCTCAAATTCCTCTCCTACCCTTTCGACCTTTTTCTTCTTCGTTTTTTTCTCTTCCTCTTCTCGCTTTTCCAATCACTCTGTCGGTATTTTTATTCGAACGCGAATTCACCTAGTCCCTTCTCCCTTCCCGCCCCCTCTCCCTCTCCCCCTCTATCTCTCTCTCTCACTCGTGAAAGATAGACGAATAAAAATTCAAGCTACTATTTTCGTAGTAAAAGAAATCGTAATTATCGCTTTGTTATTCGCTCGAATCTAGTGCAGAGCTTCGATTACATTTGAGAAAGATAGAAAGAAAGAAAGAAAGAAAGAAAGAAAGAAAGAAACGAAAAAAAGAAAAAAGAAAGATAGTGAAATAAAGGGCGGGAGGGTTAGAAGAGAAGACTATTAACGTAAATTGATGAACTTAAAAAAGAAGATATCGAACGGCAAGCATCCTACAAATTTCTGGACTCTATCTATCTCTAAAAAAGCGTTTCTCACCCCTTCTTCGTTTTTATTTTTATTTTATTTTTGTTTTTTTTTTTTTTATTTTAGCCCCGTTCATCCACTTTTCCACGTCCTCCACCGCAAAGACAGAGAACGCTTTTCTTTGTTCCTTCTCAATTCACTCTTTTTTACCATGGCAAGCAGCTACCGATAATTAAAACGCAATATGCTCAAATTACCGCCCTTCCCTTGTCTACCCCAATCTCTTTCTTATTATCTCTTTCTCTCTGTTTATAAACAGAACGACAAAAAAAAAAAAAAAAAAAAAAACAAGCCCGTTCGAGTAGAGGTCTTCTCGATAAAGTCTCTAATTATCGATAAACTTCTTATCGAAGTTAAGTTTAATTTCTAAAAATGAAAGAGAGAAAAAAGATAAAGAAAGAGGAGAATAATAGTTAGAAATAAAAAAAAAAAAAAAGTAGGACAGCTTTAGGTTCGTTGGTGAAAATAATTAAAAGTCTTTTCTCGTTCGAATCTGGTTCATCTTCACGGACGGTCGCATTTTCAAATTACAGACGAACCACACCGGTAATAATCTTTTGAAAGAACGTTAGAGAACATCCCCTAACAGTAATATGCATTTCTCAAACTGTCAAACTGCCTCGTTAAACATAATAATATTGGATGCGACGTTAAACGATTTGGAGTCGAGTGGTAATTAGTTTTGCTCGATTACGGGACTCTCTCTCTCTCTCTCTCTCTCTCTCTCTTTCCCCTCTCACTTTATCTCTATTTCTATCTGTGTATCTCTGTCTCTGTTTTTCTTTCTCTTGGGAATATAATTTCAACGAGAGTACCTTTTCGCTAGCGTACGAGACGGTCAGCTGTGATTTAATTGGAAAAGCGTAATACATGCCTGGAGCGCTGCGTTTACAAATGAGAAACGAGACGAAATATCTTTCCCTTTCTAATGATCTAGGTACTAGTTGAAAATTGTCTGAATACCAAATGATACAGTCTAAATATTTACTTACATTCATTTTTTCCTATCCAATTGTGAAGTTTCATATTGTAAAATTTTGATTAAAATGCTCGAATTCATTTAGTTGTCGTATAAAAACGATAACGTCTTTCTTTCGAAATAATGAAACTGAAATTATTTACTATGTACCACGAATGGAAGGATCGCGCTCAGGGACGGGAACAATGGCGGGATTTGCGGCAATGAACTTTCCAGTTCCTAATGCCAGTTAATAATAATAATAATAAAAATATATAAATGAATAAAAAAATGATGTGAAAATATGTAAGTAGAGTATATTTATGATGAATAATACTTTACATACAATTGTCAAGAATCTCAGATTAGAATCATATCTTCCTATATCTCTCTCTTTCTATGAACAATGGCATCTCGACAATGGAGGATTAATAAGGAAAACATCGGAATATCCGTTAATCCAATTAGTCAAAGATGCACAAGACGGGAATCCGTGAAGCCCCACACGTGAACGCGCATCTCACTAGATCCTTCACAAAGGATTCGCCAGAATGATTTAGAGAAACGTTTCTCGTTTCTGAATTATTCGAGTCGAAGTCAGAAGTCGACGCATATAATCGTATAAATACTCGACGTTCAGGAGAGTAAACTCGAATGAGAAACTATTCTTGTACAAGCATGTATGAAAGTAAAAAGTTGAGAATAGATTATAAGAAGAGGAAAAAAAAGAAAAAAAGAAAAATATATGGGAAAGAGTATTTAATTACGAATTTTCTAATTCGCGACTCAACGATTCTTTAATTCGAACTGAAATTCACTTTTCGCGAAATTCACGATTTCACACACGCAAGAAATCTTGCGAATCTTACATTCACTTGATCTATTGTTACATTTAAAGTAAACGTTACGTATAATTGATAATAATCATACTTTTCTTGACATGAATTTAAAGAGTAGACAAAAATTATACGGCAAAAGTAGCAAGAAAAAAAAATATAAATTAAAAATGGAAAAGAAGAAGACAACAATTAAGAATAGAAAAAGAATAGAAGTTCGAGTACTCGTCGACTGGAAAATTAAGTGAGTCGATAAGGAGAGAGAAAGAAAAAGGGAAGAAAAGAAAAAAGAGAAAAGGGTTAAAGACTGGTCAATTAAATTTCCGTTGTTAATTCGGGCAATTAACTCTTAGGAAAGATGGGAGAAAGATAGGCCGGTTAATTAAAGGAGCACCAGCGTGAATTCAAGGAGGTAAAGCGTTAATTAAAAGGTGGATCGACATGTAGAAGTATCGTGTACGACGAAATTCCAAGGGTCATGATTTTAAAGCGTAGGCGTCAGGACGATAACACTTCTGTTAGCTAAGATCATTTTTCACATGTCAACGCTCTTTTAACAAACGTAACTATTCATTTATACCGAAGAAAGAAAATTTCAATTAATATTTCATTCTTGTCTTAAACTCATTCTCTTTGTTTATTTTTTCTTTGTCATTTTTTTTTCTTTTTTTTTTTTTTTTACTTTCCAATATTTTATATCCCTCTTTTGTTTATCGAGTTAAAAATGATTTTTATTCTCCTTTGCGTTTATAAAGTACAAATAATATTCATGAGTGGTATCTTCGTTAACAACAACCGCAACTATTTTTGAAGGCTAACGCAATAATAGGATGTAATTCAAAAACCGGAAGTACGGACTCGGGGAAGCGCGTATTTCATATTCATTATTAGCGTGCAGCTGTTACGTAACGAACGAGTCCGTAGGGCGAAAACTGTACGGTTCTACTGTTACCTATGTATTAGTATGTCTACATACATATACATATATGCATATATGCATGTATAATATGTACATTCGCATACTCGCGTGCATGCATACTTACCTTGCGTACAACGTTACATACCTATATACTTAAATACACACACACACAAACACACATATGTACACGTACATGCATAAATAAATATATACGTAAATACGTGGAACGGGACGCATCTATCGCTTTGTTGTTTGAGCTTACACTCGATTCAATTATTCTCCTTTCGATTTTTTATTATTTTTTTTTTTTTTTAGTTTACTCTTTTTCAACAAAAAGTAATTGAAAATCAATTCCAAATGTCATTTCACGTCGAACTAATATACTTACGTTACTTTTTAATAATTAATTTAAATGAATAAAAAATTCTAAAATCATTCGTATATTTAAACAATCACCTATAGATTTAATTTTGACATTATTCCTACAACATAATTACTCTAACCTATTGTAAAAACATATAATTCTAATGCTTCTAACAAAGAGGAATCAAATTGGACAAACATTATCCTACAAATTTTAATAATACGTTTTACGATAATAAATCCACCATTAGATATCGAATAATACATTTACATGATATTCGATATGAAAATGAAGAAATTCGTTCCATCGGGATCAATAATATTCATAATTATTTTCATTAGAAATGGATGTTCATCGATTTGAAGTTAAAATGAAAAAAAAACAAGGGTGAATGAAGAGTTAGTAGGCGGAATGGAGGGTGAAGGGGTTCATTGCAAATACATTCTCGTCTACAAACGTGACGTTAGGAAATTAACATAAAGTTTGAAGGATCTCGTTTCAATTTTCGATCGAGTCTCGCTTTACTTCCCCTTGAATTTTTATTTCCTTCCAATTCACCCCAGACCCTCTTTCCCCTTCTCCTCTTCCACCTTTTCTTCTACCGCCTCTCCGACCTTCCTCTCACTCCAGTTCTATCGTAACCCTCTTTGATATCGATTCGCGACATCGTTTGAGAAGCAAAATCCCTTGATGAGACAAGTTTCGCAATAAGGGTTGCACCACTGCCGTGTGCTACACATCAACGAACAAGCCTCCTCTTCTATTAAATATGTGGGCTTGTGTCTCAGGACACAATATTACAAGGCATACCGTTGAAATTTACCACCAAGTAAAACCTCTTCTAAGATATACTCGAGTGATCACGTGCTTTCTCTCCACCTCTCTCTCTCTCTTTCTTATTATCACAAAACTCGATCGTTTCCTTCAATCTCAAGCGAATAAACGTTGCGAGGGGTAAATTACAATAATAAACTAACTTAAAAATAGAAAAGAATAAACAATTCGAAGATATTTACGCACACATCGATATTTTATATTAACAATTGTATTTTAAGTTTGATAATTAAAGAAAGTCAAAAATCGATATGATCGGATCAAAATATTCTTCGTATGTAAAAAGAAATAAAAAATGAAATTTTGTACCGACGTTCGTTCCGTTTATTTGAAATCTGTTTGTAACGTGTAAAACGATCGGTAAAATATTTTTCTGATATTTTGTTATTTAATGCCATTTTCTCTCTCTCTCTCTCTTTTTACCTTTTTCTTTCTTTTTCTTTCCATGAAACTCATTAGTTTTTATTTTGTAAATGTTTGTTCCATTCTTTTTCTCTTTCTTTTTTATATCATAGTTTATTGATTTTAATCTCTAACCTCAGAAAGACTAGCCCCCAAACTTTTCAACTGATTTTACGGAAAAGGCCAAGATTATAAAACGGGGGAATAAATTTTCCACAACGTGGTAGAAAATTTCTCCGCGATAAATGCGAGACAAGGGAATAGCAGTAATGTTTTCCTTCTTTCTCTCTCTCTCCCCCAAAAACTTGTCCTTCTATATGGAACGAAAGAGAGCGAGAGCGAGAGAGAGAGAGAGAGAGAGAAACTCACATATTGCAAAGCAATTTCACCAAAGATATTAATTTCTTTTTAACGCGTTGTGTCGGCACTATTTTTACGCTCGTGTTTGATTTTACCGATCATACCCGTGTGTGCTATAAATGATCAACATATTTCATTTTCCTTGTAAATTTTTTTAAATAAAGAAAAAATGATTTATGCGAAATTTAATATAAAAGAATGTAATTAAATATTACCAAATCGAATGTTTATAATAATATTTTTTTGTTGGTAATAAAGTTAATAATATTAATATTAAATTGAAATAGAATTTTATAAGAGATGATAAAATTATGTCTCAAGATCAGAGTTTTTACGAGATAGTATGGTCAGTCACTTGGTTGACCTAGACGACATTCAACGTGTTTTAATAATAGCAGTTACGACGTTGAACTTTACGACTCGATTCGATCGTCGACTACACGATGTCTTCATTTCGAAACAAACACCAGCATACACATACACACACAAATGCAAACACACATATAATATACATGCAATCACATGTTTCTCATTTATTATACATATACATTCGATATCGTTCACATTAATCGTAATATAACAACGATGGCTCCGTAACTGTTGCAAATTCCTATTTTACATATTTAAGAAAGAAAAAAAAAAAACTAATTGCATTAGTTCAAAACGAAAATTGTCATTCATCTGTACATAATTTTTCCTTTTTTCTAATTCGTTCGAGCTAATGAAATTTGTTTTACAGGATTATCGTAATTGTAAAAATATATTGCTCATTAAGTATATACCATAAATAAATCCTCCATAGGACACGATTATTCTCAGGTTTGATCTATCTCGTCGAGAAAGAAAACAATTTTTTTGTTTGTTTTTATTTGAATTTCGTTTCTAGTAGCATCGGTGACCTAATCTACTTTTAATTCCATCTTTCTGCCTTGATAGTTAAGAGAAATTAACAAAAAAAAAAAAAAAGAAAATAAAAAACCATTCGCGAGAGAGCCTTCGAAAAGAGAGCAGCCCCTATTTGCAAACCCTCACCACGTTATCACGACCTTTACCATCACGACCCCCCCCCTACCCTCACCCCACCCTCACCCTCACCCCACTTCCTCCTTATAAAGACGGTTTAAGCTATAAAACGATCATTTGTAAAAATGATCCAATAATCCGATTGTTGCTGCTATCATCTCTTTCTATCTCTCTTTCTCCTCCCCCGAACTCTCTTCTCGCACGTGCGCCCATTCGTGGTGACGTGAATTTGGGGCTGACACGCACGCACGCACACGCTATTGGACTGGGTATAAGAAGGCTGCGGCGACTTTGGTTAAATCGAGGCGACTTCACGGCGCCGTGGTCACCTTCACCAGCTCAGAGTCCCACCTGGTAAGCCTCAGAATCCACCAAAAAGCTTTCGAATGAAACGAGTTAAATAAAAATAAATTAAAATTAAAAAAAAAAAAAAAAAAACATCAAATAATTTAAGATAAAAGAGCACGGAAAAACGTTGATAGAAAAAAAAAATGCAAATAAAAAAGTAAACGAAAGATGAAAAAAAAAAAAATTGAAATAAAGAGAAGATTTGAAAAGAAACGTATTGAGAAAGTAAAAAAATAAAAGAGCAGTAGCTCTAAATCGCTTATTGGCTCGGCCGTCTATCGTTCACCTGACACGCACCTCTGTCTCTATATATATTATATATATATAATTGGCTAAATCTCACGCGAAACCTAGCTTCTTAGCGAAGGAACGATCACCACTGCACCAACTTTTCTCTTCGAGCTCTACACGTGCCCCTACGATTCGAGTATCGTCTATTTCTATTTTCCTTACAACCTCTTTCCTTCTTTCTCACTCTTTATCTGCCTGTATATCTCTATCTTTTTCTCTCTCTCTCTCTCTCTCTTTCTTTCTCGATCCAAAGACATCTGGCACGAATAGGAAGAAAATCGGCGAAAATTCGCAGAAAAAATTTACCTAAAATTTGTCTACATTTTCAATGATTTTTTTTTATTGATATTGGAAAGATGTGTACGAATAATTCTCGTCTCTCATAGTATTTAATATAAAATAATAAATTTATTTCGCCGAAATTCTTTCTGGTATATACACCTGTGATTAGTTAGGAGGGCATTGACGAGTTTGTAAATATCTTTGTATATATACATATATACGTATATACATATACTACATATGTATATGTATATATAATATATATGTGTATATTTTTTATATATTTAGTTTCACGCGTGATTATCATGCTCACAGTTCTATATATATATATTATATATAAAAGTAAGCCTGAATATATATATAGGTATACCTACACCACTGATAACTGCACATGCACGCAAATGATCTTTGCTCCTCACTCATACACAATCACCGTTACATATCGCCATCTATCATTTCTTATATCTTTCTTATCATCGTCGTTAAATAGAAAACCTAAAAATAGACATTTTGTGTATATACGATCGAGTGATTTGATGCACAACTTGTTGTTTGCAAAACGTTCACTTCGACAATCGACAAGTTTCCTTGAACTTCTTTTCCCCTTTTTCTTTTTATACTTTCCTCTTCATTATCATCATCTTCTTCCTTCCTACTTCTCTGTTTTCTTCCATCCCTTGAATGTTATAACGGAGAAAATTATTGCTACCTTTGCAAGTAACGACTTCCTTGAAACGACTCGTAGCTCGTAAAGGAAATAACAGTAATTGATCCCCATTGAAATCTTTCTCTCTCTCTCTCTCTCTTTCTCTTTCACTTTCTCTCTTTTTCTCTCACTCTCTCTCTCTCTCTCTCTCTCTCTCTCTCTCTCTCTCTCTCTCTNCTCTCTCTCTCTCTCTCTCTCTCTCTCTCTCTCTCTCTCTCTCTTTCCTAGTTCATTCTTTCATCGAGTCATCACTATCTTCTATCTCTTCTTCTTTCACCCTATCTGCCTCGTGGAATGAACGATTGAGCGTCAGACGATTTGCCTTTAGCTCGAGCACCAAATTGCATGCGGCAAGTGGATTGGAACGAACGCACCCACCTGCATGTTGACGCAAAAATCTACGTTTAACTGTTCTTTCAGGATGAAATGGGCTGCGTTCGACTAAGAGGCCGTCGTTCAATCGTTCGTCGGCATTCGTACGACGAGACGATCGGGCTGGTCTTACTTCGGAAATAGGAATTCTCGTGCATATTTTCAAACGAAGGAGAAGTATATACAGGAGAAATATCTTAGCGACGTTTTATTCTAAACTAGGATTTATTTCAAAGAGTTTGATTTAAATAAATCTTATTTCGTCTTCAAGTTATTTTCGTCGACTCGATCGACGTACGAAACATCGATCGAGGAAGGAACTGGAATTTCATTTCGATTTGCAATCTATATTTAATTAGCACGAATTAGAACTAGACTAGATGATTATTTTTACGACAAACACACTTGTGGACAACAGTGTTTTAAAAATGATCCAATGATTAGCTGCTATTTTAGAGCAGCTTTTACTAAAATATTTTGTTACTCGTCTTTCTCTCTCTCTCTCTCTCTCTCTCTCTCTCTCTCTTTCTATCTACCCATCTATGTATCCATCTATCCATCTATCCACCTATCTACTTATCTATTTATCTATCTTTCTTTATTGTTGTTAATACTTTTCGGTTTCGTGCAAAGCACGTAAAAGAGGAATTATAAGAGGAAGAATAGGTACTCTCGGCAACACACTGTAACATAACACACACATTCACGGCAATAGGATCGTATATATTTAGGGTCTAAGTCAGAGCTTCGTTAACCCTTACCCTGGAGCGGATAAGGTACCTCGAAATTCTCGCATACGAGGCCAAAGCTGCAATAGAGTAAACGTAACCACTAGGACATCGATATCGTAACTCTTGCGCAGCTGCAACTCGGTGGGGCTCTGACTAAGAAAACAGTTGGAATAACTTTGAATATATATTTCTCGATTACTCTGTAGCGTTTGTAGAAACAGAGCTTTTACCATGCGACCAACGAAAAGCGTAGAATGTATTACCAGAAGTGTTAGCAATCCTATAAAACAGGCTAAATCAAGCTGTTTCCAAACTATTCAAGTTACCAATTTCCCATTTCCCATAAAAGAATTTTCTTCAACAAACGAATTATAAGAACAAAAGAAAATTCAATCGAGATTTCGTTAGGAAGATATACGACTACCTGAAACTCGTGATTTTTCTTCTCTTTATCGCTTCTTCTTCTCTAACGCTTTCGAGCTCAATGAATATTCATTTCGTATCTATTATAGTAAGAACTCCATTTTAATAGTTCTGACTTTGAACAGATTGAAAAAGAAGAAGAAAAATGCGTCTTCTTTCGTTGTTTCATTGCTTACTGATTTTAAACAATTAACTCGACAACTTTGATATAATTTCGTTTATACGTTTTAAACGGTCATGCAGTAATTATTGTAGTTACGATTAATCAAAACTATAACTGACTTCGACGTTATTCTTAATTTCTCTTTTTTGTGTTTGAAAACTTGGAAAATAAGAGCAATAAATTTGAACGATCGAGAGATAGCAAACATAGTAGAAATAGTATTTCTGAAAGTAAGTAGATATTACGTCGTATCTACGTAGTACGTATAGTGCCATTTAAATTAGGTCTAACTACGTATTCTTCAGAAGAGGTAAAATAATTAAAAGAAAAGTTTTGTAGTTAAAAGTTCGAACAAACGAGAAGAGGCCT
>NW_015149016.1:497115-668213 GCF_001465965.1 Polistes dominula
CTCTAAGCCCCCATCTCCCGTATAAAGTTTTACCTCAACAATTTTATTTCCGAGTTAACGCGTTGACGGTCAATGATATCATCTCGGCCTAATTTCTTTAACGATACTGAAACTCGGAACTAGTATAATACTCTGATACAAATCATCCGATTTTCCCAAACCCATGTATCCGACTTGGTACTCTCGTATCATTCAGCCTACATCGAGAGAAACGGGTGCTTATCGAACGTTCGATTTGCGGAAAACTCGTAGCCAAGATTCGTGAATATTCGATTGAGTTTGTTAGTGTAATTTTCGTTTAACCTGATTTATCGCTAATATCCTCACAAAGTTGTGTCGATCGATCAGTTAGATCTTCCGTTTGAACGATTTCGAAATTTCATAGATTTCACTGATTCGTACCGATATAATCCTGTATAATTAGAAACGTTCTTATAATGTATCATCATTGGAATATATGTGTGCAGATATATGTATATGTTTGTTAATAGAAAAAATTTGTGAATGCATTCAAACACGAAACTGTTTGATTTGTTTATTTAATAGAGTTAATACAGATTAGTAAATTATGTAACATTTAGTATATTTATTATGTATTATATTATATATATTATTTTTAATTAGTATATTACATATATATACAAATTAACGTACCTACTAGTAAAAAGATTAAACCATAAATGAAATTATAAAACAAGATTTACTGTACTCAATAAAACCGTAATTTAAAGCATACAAATATACAGATACGCACATTTTTAGATACAAAATTTATGAAAAAGATTTAATTGAAACTATGATATAAACGAAATTATAGTATAAGATTCATCTTACTCGGTAAATCCATAATTCAACGCATGCAAATACACAGAATCATAAATTTTCAAATGCGAATTTATGAAAAAGATTTAATTGAAATATGTATGAAATTACGTAATAAGATAAATTTGACCCAACGGGATTCGTGATTTCTCTTGTTCGACAAATCATACATTGTTCTATACATATATAAGTCCAATTCGATCTTAATCCGTCGAGCAGTGATTATTCTAAGACGGAGACGTGTTCGATCGGTTATATCCGATAGATTTGATATCGTATCCGGCTTCGAGCATCTCCATTTACTTGGAAATTCTCACGGGTGGAATAAGGTAATCAGCCAGTTGACGGCTATTCCCTGGATGGTTCGTGATCTAACTCGAAAATGCTTCGCTACCTCTATTTATCTTTCCTCAGAGGCATCTTATATTGTAGAAATCCTATACTCATATACTAAACTTTAGTATTAGGTAGGTAAATTCAGAGAAATAAAATACTTATAAGAAAAAAATGAATACTTTAAGCAAAAACGAATTAGATTTATCGTACTATAATGAATCCACTAGTACATATATATCATCGCATGGCGTATGATCCTTATATGGGTCGTTCGTTCATACAGGGATCTCGTACAGACAGGTCTTCGAATGAACGACCCGTAATATGGGTCGTTAGTAAACCGGGTCTATGGAAAGTACTGAAATCTCTTAAAATGTCATTCAACTTGTTAATATTTGATATAACAAAAATGAATCATTTCAAAATTTATCTGTGTATTTAATTTTTACAGAAAGTAATTTCGAACACTTGACAGCTAGTGTACGTTTGTTCTATCAAATCTTGGTTTACGTCGCATACATAAACGAACTGATAAATTTATATTAATTATTTGTACAATAATTGTGTCTTATTATTATTATTATTAATATTATTAGATTTTTCTTTAATCAATTAATTTTATTTAACTTCAATAAATATGTTTAAAAGTTAACAACAAGAGTGATCGATGTATATGAAAGTTTTTTAATGAAGATTAATTTCCATGGATGGCGATCGAGTTTTCGTGAGTAAACGATTCTCCAAGGGATTACGTAGATGGTAACTCAGTTTCGACTTCAATTCTCGATAGGCTAAAGCCCCTGTAATACAACAACTTGGTCGAATTAATGTAAGAATTGAAGAGAAGAGCTACTGTTGTTCATCTGAACAACGACTTGACCTAAGAGCACCCCTCCTTATGATTTAAGCAGCTTTGATTTGTTATCATCTATATATACCATCGTCTATACTTGACGCACTAATTGTAATATTAGTGAATTATTCAAATGTAATATAAGATACAATATGTAAACGTTTCAGAAAATTCAACAGAAACGTGAACAATTTGTAAACGTGAACAGAAAATTCGACTAAAAAAAAATATGACAGTACAAGTTAATCTTCTAAGTTTCTTTATCTTCTTTTTTTGTCCATACCGGTCAGCTAACATAACAAACAGATGTTTCTAGATATTGGATTACTTTGCTAGATAAGAACTCTGTTATCAGTGTATATCGTCTTTCAAAATTTAACACAAAAGCATTCTCGTTGTATAGCGAACAAAGTAATTGCAATTTTTATGACGTCACTTTTACGATCCGATATCGAAGTATAGAAGTAAGGGAAAATGGAGTAATAATGATCGGTAAATTCCATTGAAGCAATCTTCGATAAAGATCAAGTAACAATGCTTGCGTATGTTCAAACTTGTGATTTTAGAAACCCAATAGTGTCACAGCTGTTCCCACAAACTTGACCACCGATAACTCGCCTAACACTCTCTCTATCTCTATCTCTATCTCTCTCTCTCTCTCTTTCTCTTTCTCTATCTATTTATATATATTCCTCTTTGCCGTTGCTGTGTATATCTCACGAAATTCAAGTTACGAAAGTTTCGTATAACGACGTTTAACCGGAAGCCTCCACAAAGTTTGTCTCTTAAAACCACCCGCTAACTATCCGAAACCAGAACGTCCCCTAGCAAGGGCTTCATCCATTCTGCTTTCCCAAATTTATTCCTATTCCTTAACCTTTTATCCAGACATTTTCTAGAATGAAAGAATAAAACTTAAATAAATCACAAAATTTATATATATATATTTAGTTAAAAAAGCTTATTATTGCTCGTTGCAATAAAAAGAAAAAGGATACTAAATATCAGAAATAAAAATAAAATTAACAATTATACAAGTAAAGGAGATTATTAAATAGTTGTAGTTTATAAGATAAAAATGTAAGATAAGAGAAAAAAATAGATAAAAAGCGACCTATTTAATATCAAATTCATTATGCTACTATCTCGAATACGTCTATTGTTCATCATAGGAAGATGTACACAAATATACATCTATACGGATAGAAAGTAAAGAGATCTTGCAGCAAAGGGACACCCTTCAGGTATAACTAAAGCGAATGACTGACTAACCGTATGTAGTACATAAGTACATACGAGTTTGCTTCTAACAAGTAAATACCCAGTACCTACCTACCTTCCTACCTACCAAGAGTCTACGTATTCTGAATCTCAAAGTCACCAGTAAAATCAGCAAACGAGGGGATGGAAAGTGCTACTTGCGGATTGTGTCTGTGATTCGGTCAAAGCTCGAGGCTTAGCACAGAGAAGACGAAGAAGCTGGCTACGTTTGTGGTAATACGTAACAAGTTACCATTCAGTATATGTAAATACATATGTATTAGGTAAATATACAGGGCTAAACATTTAAAATAGGTCGCTGGACTTATTTTTACCTTGTCTGTTTTTACCTGGTCATCGGAATAATTTGATTGCTATTGATGTTAAAAAAATAATGTATGCAACTACAAAAAAAATTTCTATTACATGGAATTACGTCAGCCTCGTAACCAAGTAAGTTTAGTGTAAAACATTTTTTTTTTTCTATTTATTTAGGTAGAGTGTTTGAAATAGTTTATCTGGTGTGTGTGTGTATGTATGCATATAAAGGACATAGCGAATGTTTCTAAAATATCGACGATCTCTCCTGTTCAGAACAGTCCTTGGCGTGAACGTTAATGACTTAACCAAGCTCGTGACCTTTTCAAAAAGTACTATGGAATTCGATCGAACTTCAACGTTTCTCTCTCACTCTCTCTTCTATAGGTTAGAGTCGCGTATTAGTAAACAATTTATTTCACAAAGTAATTTAACTTTTCTAATTGATCAATGTAGACTAGATGTATACATCTATTTGTACGAAGGTTGGAAAAAGAGGGAGAATTTCTGGTCCGGACTTTCTCCCGAATTTACGAAAGAACGCGTGAATGGGAGAGGGAAAGAGAGAGAGAGAGAGAGAGAGAGAGATTGAAGCAGAAAAAGGATGGATGGGGGTGAGACTTGCCTTGGTAAGTTTCGGGATGAAATATACTCCTTTCGAGCTCGGCAAAGTACCACTTTGCGGTCCGGATTTCGAGACGAATCTTTTGGAAGGAGAAGACCCGCGAACCACCCACTACCCATCAACCACCACCACTAATACTACCACCACCACCATTTCCAGTACCAAAGTAACAGAGAAAGAAAGAAAATGTGGAAACGCCCAGGCTGGACGAGATTTCTCGCTTACAGGCTAATTCTGCAAGATTTCGTCGAGTGAAACGAGCACTATGATTCATTCCAATCATTCCTCTACGAAAACGCTGAGGGATTGCGAATCGTGGCTATTACTAAGTTTTATTCTACTGTCAAGAACGTATTTACAATTAAGTACTAAATCGGGCAATACTTTTTTAATTTTTTTTTTTTTAACATTTCACTCGTTTCTAAATAATTGGCTGGTATTTTTGTTGCAAGTCTTGTCAAAATTGGACATTTCTTTTTTTTTTTTTTAATTTAAAAATTTTTAATTTACAATTTTTGAAGTTTATTTTTATAACGAGTTTTAGATGCAAATGTATGTATATCATATAAAACAGCGTGTGAGTTTCATTTTGCTGTATTTAAATGAGATACGAGAATGTCCACCTTTTATTTTTAATATACTCTCTGAAAATATAAAAAAAATATAGTGCATAAATTTGATTCATACGATTTCTCATGATAATTTGGTGCCCAAGATCTCAAAAAGTATAAATACGATACTTTTTATTGGTGTTATTTTATAGGAAAATATTATCTGTTATTTGTTTTTAATTTATCTATTGCTAACTTTCGGAAAAGAGAAAAAAAAAATGACGGAAAATCATTTCTGTCTTTGACAATTGAAGAATGCAAAACTTCTTCAATCTCGAGAACGGGTACGCATTCGCAAAGAATTCAATTATCCTTTCGTTTCTCGCATCACTTCGAATATCTTTCGATATTGGACGATCTCAGGAGCGATAGGAGAGTTCTCCAGAGTCTTGAAAAGAATCTTTTGAGGTCTTTTCGTACCTAAGACGCGAACACGATCGTATTTCTAAGCACTCAATGGATGGATTCAATACTTTTCCAACTATACTAGCAGTGACTCGAAAATTCTCCTAAATCATATCTCATCAATTTGGAATTTTCTTTCTTTCTTTTGTCCTTTTCTTATTGTTACAATAAATTGAAAAAAAAAAAGAATATTTAATAGAAAAATTTTATTAGGTTGTCCGGAATGTAATTTCGTTTTCCCAATAAGAAATATTTAAAAGAGAATTTTTTCATATTCACAGAATTCAAGATGTTTTCAAGGATTGTGAATTGTTGAATTCGACCATTCAGCTATTTCTCGCGTTGTTATTTGACAATTAGCATAATGTATATAATATAATAAAAATGTGTTGAATATAATCATTTTTATAATCACGCGATAAGTGGGTTAAACAAAAAGTAAGATAAATATAAGAAAAAAAAGATAACGAAATATGTTAATTTAGATAATAAAGCTCAACGAAAGGATGAAACATTCAATGAACATTTTCCAAAAGTGAAATTTTCTAAGAGATTGTATCGTTCGTCCATCCTTTGACGTAGGAACGGTTCCTTTAAAGGACGAAATTCCATCCGATCGTGTTCTCGAGCGTGGTACAATTAACGATGGAGGGTTTCGAAAGCGTTAATAAGCTTCTTAAACGAACGAAAGAACGTCGACGGTTGAAAGTACCTTGTTCTTCAGTTTCACGCTTCGAGAATCTCTACTCACTCTCTTACTCTCTTTCTCTTTTTCGTTCTGTCCCGTTTTTTCTCTTTTTTTGTCCTTGTCATCATCTCACTTCGACATACCCGAGCAGTCTTTTCTCTACGATTTCTTCTCTTCGACGAAGAATTTCGCAAGAAAGACGAGTACTTTCTTCCCCCCCTCTCTCCCTCTCTCATTCTCTCTCTCTCTCTCTCTCTCTCTCTCTTTCACTCTCTTTATTTCTTTCTCTTTCTTACTTTCAAGTCCCTTGTTCCTTCTCAACATCTCTTTTTTCATTCTCACTTTCAAGGACCTCCTTGAGCTTACGCGGCAACGTTGAGAGACCTTTAGAGCAATTTTCCTTAACAAACGAACCAAACTAAAAAGAAGAAGTCGTCAAATAATGTACAAAAGTGAAATAGAGAGAAGGAGAGAGAGAGAGAGAGAGAGAACTTCATTTTAAATACCGAATCTGATCACTCTTGTCGATATCTTTTTTCATGCATTTGAGAAATAAATAAAAAAAAAAGAAAAACATACGTTTACTTATATTAGTGGTAGTTACTTATAGGAGTGGTAGTTACTTTTTCGTTGGAAAAAAAGAAAAAAGATTTATTTGAAAAGAAACTTTGTTATGAGGTCGTGTCATACCATTGGACGTTTAACGAAACTGAATTGGAATATGCAGTATTTCCTGCTTCCATTTCCAATCTCCTGTAAGAACAGCAATTTTATGTCAAACGCAGCCAAGACTCGATTTCCACCAACGTACTCGACAAAAAGAGAAAGAAAGAGAAAAAATGTCTTCTTTCTTTCTTTCTTTCTTTCTTTCTTTCTATCTATCTATCTATCTTTTTATCTCACTCACTCTCTTTCTATTTCCCGTTTCTCTCTTATTTACATGACATCGAAAAGGAGATTGTCTTCTTACTTTCTTACGTACCATCGTGTTCTCTCACCGCTCATCTTCCCGATTTACATTTCATTCGAAAGAGGAGAGTCTGTAGATCTAACGTATTATTTCCCATAGTATTTTTCGGTGGGAACATTGAGAAAAAGCAATATCTTTCTTATTTTTTTTTTCTTCTCTATCTTATTCTTCTTCATCTCCTTCTACTCTTACTCCTCTTTTTTCGCTAGTACAGATACTAAGAAATGAAATTTTCAGTCCTCATGCATTTTGACATTTTCTGAATACGTCGCAACGTATGGTTTATATGTACATGTACGTGTGTGTATGTATGTTTACGTGCGTGTGAAAAAGTAAGCGTATATGTATTCAAAGTGGTAGTCGAATCATTGTTCCTTCGAATTGCTACGTCGTGGGAGGCTGTATTCATTCTTGAATAAGCGAAACACGAAAGATTTCTTCTCCAAAGGCTTCGTAGTGAAATAAAGTCGATAAGGAAGAGAACTACTCTCTCTCTCTCTCTCTCTCTCTCTCTCTCTCTCTCTCTCTCTCTCTCTCTCCTTCTCTCGAATTTCGAATTTTTCTAAAGTTTCTTCGAGTTTTACTTCTTACTATAAATAACACACGTGTAACACGTAGTCCGATAGTACCTTTCGAAACAATTTTCTCCTAACAATCTCGATCTTATCCTCTCGAATCCTGCCCAATGATTTTCTTTTTCTCTCCAAATAGGATAACAAGAGGGTGATAACTTTGTATAAGGAATCTTTTTCTAAAACTAGACAAATAGATAAAACAAACAAAAAACAGAGAATGAGAGGAAGTGTGTGGGGAGGATTACGACTCTTGACACTTGAAAGTAGAACGACTAAATTTAAAGCCAGGCTATGGTTGTTTGACCAGGTCAGGTACCCTCCCCTTGAATAATGCAACACATAGCCTAACGGCTATGAATCACCATCAGACAAAATGGGCACCTCCTTGTTGTAGGTCCATCTCGTTTCACTCCTTTATCTTCCTTCGACCTTTCGTTATATTTCTTATTCTTCTCTTTTTTTTTTCACTTTCTTTTTTCTTCGACTTACTTCTCAAGTCAGAGAATATTTCAGCTACTATAACGTTGATGTTAAATGTGTTCGAGGTCAATTTGAAAAATTACGATACGTGGTAATTTCTTATAATAAATGTATCATACTTCATCTTTGATTTATTGAAATTACATTTTTTATACGCCTTACTTACGTTAAAATTTAAAACTTGGTTAAAATTAGGTTTGACATATACTCGTATTTTTATTTTTGATTAAAAACATTTACAAATGTGAACATTTTCAATGTGAAGAAAAAAAAAGACGTGAGTTTTGTTATTTAATTAGTTCGTATTCGAGTTTATTGAAATTTCAATTTTAACACTCGTATTTTTAAGATTTGAAACGTGACTTTAAGTTTAATTTAACGTTATTTTTCTTTTTTTTATTACAGAAGGAAGTAATACGTGAGCACCGTAAATAAATAAAAATCTCGCGAAACTCGTCAATTTTTTAATTGAACTACTTCGTATCTGATTCATTGAAATAACATTTTCACTTCTACGTCTTGTTCAAACTTAAAGCCTGACTTAAATCGGATTCGATGGGTTTTCATATTTTATTGAAAAAATTCCTAATTAAATAAACGTCAAGATTTTCAATACGAAAAGCAAGTAAACAATATTAGTTACTATGATAAATGAAGATTAGGAAACTCGTCGATTTATTCGTTTAGCTATAATAACTCATGTCCAATTTATTATTAAAATCAAATTTTTAATTTAAACTTCTTAGAATTTTTGAGAGCGTGACTCTTAGTGTGCTAATTTATAATTAAAAATAAAAGCAAATTTTGATTTTAAATGAAAATATTAGAAATATTTAAATTAATTATAAAAGAAAAATAATAATAATAGAATAATAGTAAAGAAGAATTCAATTTCTAATTTTTTCGATCTGATGTGAGCTGTAAACGATGAGCTCTACCTTAAAACATGGAAACAGAATTTTACATGTGTTAGCCATTTTGTAAAAATAAATCCAAGACGACGTTGAGTACGATGACGGCTAGGACGAGGACGATGATAACGACGACGACTACGACGACGTGGTACATAAATTTGAATTCGAGACTCGTACTGTGTCATGTATACCTGGTAAATTTCTTTGAAAGAGTCGCTAGTACGATATACTGTATATATACGCGAGCTTGAGAGATATATACTGAAGATAGAAATGAAACGGGAGCATATTAAGTGTGCGTTTTAAACGAGCAACGTATCTACTTACTATATATGTACCTAGGTATACATATATTACATATATACATATATACATTTTAAAGAAACCGTGATTAAACCGCTCGCGAGTTTTGCGAGCCCCAACGAAAAGTTATTTACTACGTGCATATTCCCTAAATAAAAAAAAAAAAAAAAAGAATAAAAAAAAATTATAAGTATAAAAAAAGACAAATAAATGTATGAACATACGTCATTATTACTTATATGGTAAAATTTTTTGTTACAATGGGTTCTCGAAAATTGTAGCTTTTGTTTAACTTTTACAAAGGGAGTTGATTTCTACTAATATTAAATTATAGTCATTTCTAATGTAAATATGTATGTAATGTAACGTAAATATAGTTATCTCTAACAGAGATAATCATGACTCTTTGTTAATAAACAAATAATTCGCAATAAAATAATATTGCAATTATAAATTGAGATATAAACTATCCTATCTTTCAAGTTGAATGAAACTACACACAAGTGTGTAAAATTTGATTAAAATCGGTTCAGTAGTTTAGGAATCCATTGCGGACAAACAACGTGACACGTAATTTATATATATTAGATGTATAAGATTCTTCGAAAATTTTTTAGATTAGTTTTAATTACTTGACGAAATGTTTGATGATGTATTGGATTCACATTATTGAAAGATTTCTTTATACTATCTTTTTGAACATCTTTCTCCTCTCTCTCTCTCTCTCTCTCTCTCTCTCTTTCTCCAACTTTCGCTCTCTCTCATACAACCATCTTGTTATACATAGATAGGTCTCTTACATTCGAATTATATGTTTATTATTTAGGTTATACAAACCATCAAAATTAAATGATCCCTATCGTCTTTCTCTTATTCCAAGTTTCTTTCTCAAGAATCGATGTTCGCGAATAGTCTGCTCGAAAATTCGTTCTTTCGTTATTTCATTCGTTGTATAACTTTCTTCGTAATATCATAATATACGAACGACGCTAAAGCATCAACAACAGCAACAACAACAACAGCAACAACAACAGCAAAGGAAGACAGTAACAACAAGTAAAAACAGGACAACGATGGAAACAACTACGAAAATGACAATGATAGCTGAGGTAGCCAAGAGTGACACAGTAAAAACCATTCGTCTCGTTTGTTTCAGGTTCTTCCACCCTGGAAAGCTTCCAAATCCGGGAGCCTATCCTTCAAAATTCGTACGAACGAGCCGAACGGACTAATAATGTATAGTCGTAGCGGAGCACACACAAGGGTACGTATTTTTTTTTATATACCTTGTTTTATATCTTTAAACATTTTTTATTAGCGTAATTTAAAAGAAATTTTGAATAAATTCCGAATATTTTGTTAGCCTATTTTTATTACAAAGGTAATAGCTTATATTACCTTAATTCTAGAACATTGAAGCATTGTCTTCATTTCATTGACATTTAAATTACAAATTTTTATCGAATTACATCATATTCCATCGATTCGATCAATTTTATTCGTACAATTTGAATTCCATGATATCTTCATTAAAGATCGACTCATTTGGACTTTCTTTTTATTTTAATTTAATTATTAACATCAAAAGAGGAATTGATTTTGAGATCCGTGTTAATTAAAAATTTTTCTACATACCTTGATGAGCACTGGAAACCTTCTTAAAATATTTGACCCTTTTCTTAACGCCTTTAACATAATATTTGATTTTAAATAATATTTCTTAAACGTTATATGTATTTTTTTTTTTACATATATATATTTTTAGAAAACCTAAAAATAATAAAACAAGCATAGCGTGAAATCGATAAATTGTGTGTCGTGGCGAATGAGTGCAGCGACCGAATTCGTCCTGATTCATAAACGATTCTCTAAAGTTTTATAGCCAGCATCAATAAAATTTCGCGTTGGTGTCGGACAAACGGGTAAACGAATTCATCGTTCGAGAGGGAAAGGACACATAGGTATTGGGAAAGCTTGAAATTTATGCATCGGTTATTAAATTACCTCTAGGCTTGACCTTTAGATTATAGACCACGGAAATGCGTTTTCAAACTATACCACAAATCGAAGTTTGCTAGTATTTTGACAAGAAACATGTGATACCGAAAATACGAATTGTACGGTATAAACTATAAATCAGTTGAGACAACAGGAATTATTCACTTCTTCATTGACTGACATAATAGCTAATTTGCTGAAACATTTGCTGTTCTTATATTTGTATTTGTTTATTCTTGTCAGTGATTTGTAAAATTGGATTTAAACAAAACTAAAACTGTTATTTTTTTATGGTTTAATATTCTTAAATTAAACCGTAATAATAATAGCAATGATAATTCATTTTCGTCATAAGACTTATGAATGACGTAAATTTTAAAAAAATTTTCCAACTTTTCCAAATCTTTTCCAATTCGTTATTTTGTTACGAAAAAAAAAACCCCAGAGTTTTACTGAAATTTTTATGCTATACTTTTTTTTATCTGCACTTTGAACTTCCTTTTTTTTTTAACCATTTATATCGGACGAAACTTTCAGTTGACCTAACTTAAAAGACTTTAATATATTTAAATAAATGTAATAATTGAATACAGTAGAGTAAAGATTATTAGAGATTCTATGAACGTGTGGTAAAGTTTAAAAGAAGAGGTGATGGCAGTGGCCACTTACCCGTCACAACTTTAAACTAGCATCTTTTCTTTAACCTACTTTCGGAAACAGTAAGCACTCATTTACAAAGTCTGCCAGTAAATCTTGACTTTATTGCTACATATTAAAGTGATTTATTTTTCATAAGAATTATTCTCTAGAGGACATTACTCCGTGAGATGTTAATAATTTTGCTTTTTAGAGAGATCATTCCTCATCCTTGAGCTCTTTATTCTTAGCTTTTTAAATTAACTATAATTTTACTCTATTTATTATTAAAAAAAAAATACAGAAATAAAACGATTAGAAGATATATTGTGTATTTTTTGGCTATTGCAAATTACGTGAAAAAAATAGCGTAAACAAAAATGTATGAACACATAACGAAATAATACAAAACCTAGAACAAAAATGATTAAAAATAATTAAGTGAATGTTTGTTTCTCTTCTAGGAGGATCTGTTCGCATTCGAGATTTTAGATGGGCACCTTTACCTCCATGTCGATCTTGGAAGCGGATCTGTAAAAGTGAAAGCATCTAAGGATCGAGTTGACGATGGTGCATGGCACGACGTGGCCTTACGACGAGTCGACAGAGATGGTCGTGTCATCGTTGACGACTCTACTGTTGAATTTCATACTCCAGGTGATATTACATCTTTTTTTATTCTTCTCCTGTTTACACCAATATGTTCAACCCACTTTTATACGAACAATTTAAGGGTCGTCATAGCAATTAATTGAAGTCCAGACAGAATCAAAGTTTTGTATCGAATGAAAAAAAAATATTAAATATGCAAATTAACTCTTAGTTTGTTAAAATATGTCACACACATAAATACAGAAACCCACATTCAAAAGTCAGCTATCTCAAAAAAAGAATTTTTTTATACTATAAATCAAAAATCTTTGATATCTCATCAGAGGATCTTGCAAGTGCATGTTCGACTACCATGTTTGACACGAATCATAAATCAATTGTTCTCAGTGTCCTATCATACGCGGGTTGTTTTATTGTTAAAGCATATTCCAGCATGTTCCTGGAAATATTCTTTTCTTTAACCATAACAGAACAGGAAATGAATAACGGAAAGAGATAAAGAAAGATAGAAAAAAGAAAGAAAGAAAGACAGACAGACAGACAGTCGGAGAGACAAGGGAGAACGTAGAAGGGCAAAAGAGGCACTCGTAATTCAGAGTTACACGCTTGAGTACACTTATCTGCTGGAACAACTAACCAGCCGCCCGACTCGGCCAGACAGTAGCCAACTCTGAAAAATGACTCTACGTTACTAGACTTTCTAGCTGGCTCGAAGAACACGCGAATCGATTTTTTCCTACACTCTTAAAAGTACGAAAAACCCGCTGTCGACGATCCACGAATTCTTTACTTTCATTAACAATAAGTCTTACTCTTTTGGATATTCTTTTTTTTCTTTTTTATTATCTTTGTTGTTATTGTTCTAAATAATATAAATATTGGAGCATATATAATATTCGTTATTAGGTTATTATTAGATTATTACTAGGTTATTAGACGTATTAGGTAACCGAAAAAAAAATGTATTATTATGTTATCTGAAAAGTTCATGTCATTCAAGGACGATACTATTACACTGTATTTACCAATCGGTCTCAACTTTCCGAGCAAGCTTATATATACACACATACATACGGAAGTTGGCTAATGAAGAGACAGGAAGGAATAAGACACGGTCGAACGGTTTGGTCTGTGCCAGGAAGGGAAACAAATGCCGGTTAATAATTTTCCAAACTCGAGAGGTTGTGAGAGGAACGAGGACGCGAAGTACATTTCGCGGACTTTCCACGGCTTTATTAAACCTATAAATAAACAGGAAGTTTGGAGTTTCCGCCGGTAGGAGGTCCTTCATCGTAGCTCAGCACTACTCTACGCCTCGAATAATACCTACCGCTCGAACTTTAGCAAGAAGGAATATCGGGTTGTTCAGCACTCTCCATCTCTTCCTCCTTCTCTTCCTCCTCCTCTTTCTCCTCCTCATACTTCTACTTATACCAGTCTCTCGACCTACCACTTCACATCTTACTCCATATTCCTTGAAGTCCTCCTTCAGGATCGCCAAGATGTCTCTCCTACTCCTTTCTATTCCATCGGCATCGTTGAAAGTCGGACTTTCAGTGTAAACGTTGAGTCTCATCGTATGTAACCTTCTCCTCCTTAGATATATAACCTCGTATAAAGGAACTTTCGTGACTTTCCAAGACTTCCGGTTATGTCTTTCATTCGTCAAGCTCGCGTTTCTACGAATAATACCTAGTACATACATACATAACACGTAAGCACGATTCAAACCAACTTGAGAAAGTCGATGAGTCTTCCAAGTAAAACAGCACCTACCTTCTGCTTGGCACGAATCGGCCGACTGAGCTAGCATCGATCGATGACTTTTCATCTCGACGTTAAACTACCCTTTTCTCCTCACCCCAATTCAAACAAAAAAACATTTATTATTCTACTATTTATTCTTTCTTCGATATCGTAAACCACCACCGAGTGTAGTTTAAATTCTACTTGGATTAAAAAAGAATCGTTTTGCTAGATTTTTAATTACGTTTTGCACGTCAAGCGTGATGTTTGCTGAAACCTGACCGCGTTCTTTTATTTTTCTATTTCCTTTTCCTCTTTCGTTTACTTTGACAAAAAAAGAAAAAAGAAGAAAATAAGAATAAAGTAAAAATAAAATAAAACAAATTTCAAACAAGTTGTTTATTCGAAACTTGTATTTCTCGTAGTAAAAGAGAAAAAGGAGAGGACTTTAAGTGAATCGACTTTACCTCTCGAATTTTTCGTTTAATTTGATGAGCAAACGGCTGCACGAGCTTGCCTACTTGATTTGTCTCCTAGTTTTGAAATAAACGAGCTACAAGCTCGTCTACCGAAAATTCTCTCAACTTGCATTAACACAAATGCCTTTTAACTCCAAATGGAAAACGTCGTCGATCGTCCTAGTCCGAGGATGCTTTCAAAATTAAACAAGCAATAATTTGTTGGAAAAAGTTAGTTCGAAAATATTCTCTATTCCTACGTGCAATCTGATGATTTAGTTCTATTTATTTCTTTTTCTTTGTGTTGCTCACAGCGAGTCCATCGATTGAACATTACTATGAATTAGTTTACAATCGATCGATTCTCAAGTTTACAATTCTTTCGCTCAGGTGATACCACCCAACTTGATTTGGACGGATTACTTTACATCGGTGGAGTTGGTGCACCCTTCGCACCATTGACCGTTCCACCTGTTTTATGGACTGGTACTTTGCGACAGGGCTACGTTGGTTGCATGAGGGATCTCGTTATAAATGGCCATCCTGTTGATATCGCTGGATACGCGCAGCAACAAGATTCAGGTGAGTACTTAAATTATTTTCCTTCCTAATGTAAAATTACGTTCAAATATACATACATTTTTTGTATGGTATAATGATTAATCAAAATATTCAGTTCCGAAGTTTTCATTCGATCATGTTTGTACAGTTGGCCAATCGTTCTCAGTGTTATCTTTTAACACCTTACTGAACTAATTGTATGGTTCATTTAAAAAAAAAAAAAAATAATTATAAGCATATGAAGAGTACAAAGACAACAATAGAAATTGCATTTAAAATTCTAAAAATTTGTTAAGTATGATAACGTTTGTTATTTACAAATTTGTACAAACAATTATAAACGCTCACTATTAAAATAAATTTGATCTTTGGAACATGTTCAAAGCTGAAAAAATTTAACATATACCATAAACGAATAACGTAGACTCTCACAAAAAAAATTATTAATTAAACAACTTTTGCACATATTCTTTTGTTTTATTCTGTACTCTTTGTAATAGAATATAAAAAATAATTTTGGTAAAATATAATATATCAGGTTGCAGCATAGCATCCAACAAATTGTATTGTCGCATTAAGTAATTATTTAAGATTAAAAAATGTTGACCAAATAACTTTGCAAATGTTCTTCTCGTCTGGAATGTTAAAAGTTTATGTTTTTTAAGAAAAAAATGATGAAAAAAAGCTCCGCTGCGGACAGGATTCGAACCTGTGCGGGCATAGCCCATCAGATTTCGAGTCTGACTCCTTAACCACTCGGACACCGCAGCTTGCAATTGTTCGTTACTCACTTAACTTTCCTGTC
This sequence comes from Polistes dominula, assembly GCF_001465965.1. The sequence goes on from NW_015149016.1 coordinate 513,092, forward strand.
TAGCATTCTACTTTAACTACTTTCTTTTCTTTTTCATATTTTTTTGAAAGTAAAACAAGACATTCCTCGCTTTTTATCTTTTAAACGATCATTTTGTACAAGTGATACTCGTCACAATTACATTCAACAAGGAGATAGGAGGTATTTTTTGACTTGGATAGCTACTAACCACCCACCCCTCTCTTTCTCTTTCTCTTTTCCTTTGTGAAGTTGCATTAGTATAGATCGTTTAACGAGTAATTTGACGACGATTTGTTAGGTGCCGTGAGGCCAGCTTGTCACGCTCAACCATCCCTTCACTGTTCTTCGCAACCCTGTATGCACGGTGGATATTGTCTCGAGGGTTGGAACAGATTCCATTGCGATTGCACCGGAACGCCGTTTACCGGTCCCACTTGTGGAAAGGGTGAGTTCCTTTTTATATTCCTTCGTTAGTGGAATTTTTCATTTGTAAAATTTGTAGCTCGAATCTTTTAGTTTGGTAACAAATTGGTTTTACACAAACACACACACATACGCATGCATAAAATAAAAGAGAAAAAAATGATTTAATATTATTACCGTTTAACGAGAGAATGGTAATTTCTAAAATAACGAATCCTTTTGTTTCAAACAGGTGTGCTCTTTCGGATAAAAAAAATTCTCATTAATTTTATCTCCGATGTTTCTTTTCATTTGATGGTTTATTTTATTCATTGCCTTTTCTTATTATTTGTATTATTATTTTTGATATTTTTGCTAGACGCATCGACGTTGCATTTAAACGGAACACAACAGATGACCGCACTGATGCCAGATGATTCGAGAACGCAAGCAGAAGAAGTTATCGTGCGTTTCAAAACAACCAGGCCACGTGGTCTCCTAATAGCAACGAGCTTGGAAAACAGCAGCGATCGATTACAAATTTATCTTGAGGAAGGCAAAGCAAAGATGCTCATTCATATAGGTGACAAGGAAAAGGTGAGTTTACGAAAGTCTTCTTACAATTAGACAATATTTTTGGGACTTACTTAAGTATTATAAATAAAGATTTTGGATGTGTATGGATCTGTTTGTTGTTGCAAATGAATGAGATAAGAATAATTGAATGTCTTATTAACGAAACCAAAACAAGTGTGTACGTCTGATAAAGACAATTCGAAATGGGCGTACGAATATGCTGCAATTTAATAACCCTAAATTAATTTACTTTATTCATAATATAAATTCGTAATAAAATGATAGAAGCGTAGGTTAACAAATTTTCTTTTTATAATAAATTTTAAACGAATTATTATTTATTGATAATAAAGAAAAATATCTGACCGAAGAAAGTGTTCGTCTAAAATAGTACAGTGTTCAGTAGTACGAGTCAATCATTTTTAAGTACTACAGGTCCATATATAGTCAGGCATGAATTAATTCCATAACATCATATTTCAATTGTATATAAATACACGAATAAACAATATTATCAATTTATTATTTATTGTAAAAAGAAAGTTAATTGAACGATAAATAATAATACAAAATTCTTCTTTAATGTAATAACATAATAATCCATTGTTTCTACATGTGATAAATGTTCATACAATATATACACATTCTATACAGATAAATAGAAAATAATCTATTCGTATGTACAAATTCATGTGTGTTTAATATTAAAAGCAGTTCAAATTGAAATGGAAAATTAAAATGACTTGATAAAATTTAATTGTTATATAAAAGAAAAATGTGAGAGAGATAGAGAGAAGGAGGAAAAAAAAGTATTAGGAAAATAAATAAAAGAAAAAGAGGAATAAGGGAGAGAGAGAGAGAGAGAGAGAGAGAGAGAGAATAGAGAGAAAAGAAGTGGTGGTAACGTTCGAACAAGCATTAACTCGATTTCACGAGAGCATTCCGGTCTACGTCTCTCTTCATAATTTAGGAAGATCTTCGTTGCTAGCTCTTGGATGGTCCCAAGCAAGCTCGAAGAGTTGAAAGCACTCTTAGCGTTGTTAGAAAAGTGCACCATGCTCTTTCTCCTTTGCTTCTTCTTCCTTTTGCACTCTCTCTTTCTATCTATTTCTAAAGAAGAAGAAGAAGAAGAAGAAGAGTAGGTCGCCACAGCGCTCGGACGTTAACTTAATACATCAAAGGAGCAAAGTTCTAGTCAGTAAATGGATCTTAGTGGTCCTTCTCTAGCTCGAATCTTCTTCACCAAAAGCGATATTCTTTCTGGCAGTAACGTCGAACGGACAAAGATTAACGACAACGTGCTTATGTAAATAGGATTACATTTTCATTCTCGTTGACAACCGCTCATCACACAACTACTCGGTTCTTCTCTCTCTCTCTCTCTATCCTTTTTTGTTCTTTTCTAAATTATTATTAAATTTCTTAAATACAAAGATTTGAAACTTGGATCATACTATAAAATATAAAATATTTCATGTAATAATAAATTTATCGAATGTTGTAATAAAATTAATTTCGTATAACCTTGACAAAATAACCTGTGTCTTAAAATAAAAATAAAAAAACAGGATGAAAGAACGTATTAAAGTTTGTAATAAAGGAACGTTCGTTATCGATCTTGGCAAATATAGCAAAAGACTTAATGTTAGGATGAAATTTTCAACGAGTAATTAAGTGGTCGAGATGCGCGCTAATGCATCTCTACAGACCAAATATTCTCTCTTTCTCTCTTACTATTAATTACTTGAAAATCACAGAATTCACAATGAAATCGGGAGGAAATATTTCTAAAAGTAGAATATCCATAGTAGTATAAAATTCGTACTACTTTTTCAACATTCTCAGATAAGTTTTTTTTTTAATATTTTATTAAATCATTCGATATTTTCGTCAAATTTTTAATATCCTCAATTTCGAAGGAATAAATATCTTATTTCATTTCATTTCATTTGTTATCATGTTATTATTATTATTGTTGTTAAAAAAAAAATGGTAATTTTTTTAGTTTCATAAACGAAATTCATGCTTTCTTCTTCTATACGTTTTATATCAATCTTGTCAGAAGCATTAATATTCCTTTAACCCCATAGTCGTCTATGGTGGAGACTCAAAGTTACCACTGGAAGTTTCATCTGGTGACTTCGCAAAGCCACTCGCACGCCATTGTAGATTAGTTACACCTGATATTTACTCGAACCTATCTTTACCCTACGTACATACCGAGTGAGTCATTTATAACAAACCACCCGAATAACTTAATTGCTATGTGAGCGATAAAGAAAAATGTCAAATAAAACATAATGAAATTTGAAACTCACTTAATCCCATGTTACGTAAGTGTGAACGTGTTTGTTATATTACACGTTACGTTTTATTGTTGTTTATTTTTATTTTTAATCTAAACAAAAATTAATATAAAAACTCTAGCGTTGTTCACCATGTACATCAGCTAAATACACTTTTGCTAATCTCGAAACCAAGTATGAATTTAGTTCAATAAATTGTTATTTAAATCACTAATAGCAATCGAATTATTTGGTTAAGCTGTTTTCAATGACTCACCCAGTATATTTGAATGTATATATGTATGTTTGTACTTACAAGGTAGAACGTACAAGAACACTCGTTTGACTCGGTGCTTTCGCTACGACAACAACCGCGAGCTTGAGCCCTGCTGCAAATAACGGATCAGAAACAGATGGCGTTGTTTGATGCAAAACACATGGGTTCTACCCTTTTCAACACCCCTCTTCCCCCATCTCCCTATAGCCCATTCTGCGAATCCTAGCTAATGCTATTTGTATTCGAGGTTTGCACTTAAAAGCTAAAAATCCTTTTTTTAATTTTTCTTTTTGTATCCTCCAAGTAATTATTTAAATCCTGCGGTTAATATATTATTTTTCTTTTTACTTTTGCTTTTCGCGTATATGTTTGTGTGTGCGTATACGTTTGTGTATGTGAATGTATACTATAATATTCTTTTGAAATATGAAAAAGAAAGAAAGAAAGAAAGAGATAAAAAAGAAGTTATGTGAAAGATTAAAGCGAATGAAAAATGAATCAACGGTACTTTGTGCGTGGGCTTTGCCTTTTTTTTTTTTTTTTTTTTTTCACGATGGAAACGACTGATAGGGATGCGTAATTCACTCGTTAACCCGTTGACGCTCACTTTAAAATCTGTGATGGACGAAAAAAAACTTGTTTTTATTTTTTTTATTTTTTTTTTTTTTTAGAATACTAAGAACACATAGGACGGCTAAAAAACGGCATTTACATCAACGGATTAATGGTTGATAACTAATTCAAATATTCTCCCGAAATTTTTTTCATTTCTGTTTGATGTATTATTTCTCTTTTTTTTTTTTACTATTATCATATATAGCAATATTTAATTATAAAACTAATAATTTCATTTACTAATAAAAACAAAAATAAGATAATCGTCATTATATTATATTCCGTTTATTGACATTTCAAAATTAGAATGTGGATTATCAATAACACGTGAAGTAAGTAAGTAAGTATGTAATACCATTGATTAAAGTTGAAAATTTTCCCGATGTCGAACATCAAAAGACGACGTGCAAGAGAAGATCAAACATGAATCTATTGAAGTATTTACTCGAAAACCATTTAACTATATAGTCGTATGCACGTACACACATATACACATACATATATAGATAGGGAAAAGTTCTAAGTTATTATGAATGGGAACATAGAACTTGAGAAAGTATTAAATGATGACCAAACGTCTACGTAATTCACGATAACATTTCGATCTTATGCAGTATGCCTAATGGGCCCTTGATAATCGTATGAAATAATTGATCCGTTAATGCGCTGCCTTCTACAATTTGCCTATGGCGAATATCCGAGTTGCTAATCGTTCGCAAACCTGAAAATCAGAAACTCTCTCTCTCTCTCTCTCTCTCTCTCTCTTTCTCTCTATCTATGATTTGAACAGATACTCATGATTAAGATAATCCGAAATTCAAACGTCATTATTCGCTGAAAAGTTGAATTTTACCTATAAACGTTGTTAAAATCTCTAACTGCATACACAAATACAAAAACATGTCTATACATTTGAGTAGTACATTTTACATCATTTTGTATCATTTTTTTTTTTTTTGACACAGTTCTTTTGTAATGACAGCTCAAAATAATTTGACCATTTTGGCAATTAGTTTTCCATTGTTTCCACTTAAATACTTCATATACCGCTAGAGGATGCTAGAAAATAAGATAGGAACATTGATTATTTCATTTACATTTTTGATTCTTATAAAATCAGAACCAATATTTGACGAGTGTCAAATATTATCATAAATAGTCGATAGATTATAGATAATAAATGGAGATAGGTTTTTCTATCTGTAAGCATTTGACCGGTGATACCGGGTCAGTCGTAAGTTTAATGTCTCGAATGTTTGAGCAAGGAAGACTAATTCTAGTCGTGATGCAAATGGGTTAATATTTGTTCATAATTCTTGTAGAAGTTTGCAAAGATGTTCCAAGAAGAAAGTTAATTCTGATCGTTATCTTAAACTGGATTTAGTAACTATGCATAAGCACTGTAAACGTGAAAAGATGCTAACATTTCTTTAACCACATTGAACTTTTTAATGTTTGATATAATAATAATAAATTATTATTTTTACGAATATCTGCAAAAAAATTTTGAACTTTTGATTAATAATATGTATACGTGAATATATGTACAATGGATAAATTCGGGCATGAAAAATATTTTTCCCATATAAATGGTAGACACTTATGTTAGCGTAGGAACCCTCCTACGTTATGTGCATATGTGCATATGTATAAAACAAAAAAGAAAAAGGAAATAAAACAAAGCGAGTCTCCATGCAAGCTTCGATCACTATCGCGAATAAAAGCTTGGAAAGGTGAAAGAGGGATGGAACACACACGAAAAAAATGTGAATACTCGATGGTACTTGTTTTACAACATGCTACTACGTGTATTCGTTTGTACGTTTGTACGTATTAGTTTATTGTTGAGTTTTAAAAAGTATACTAGAATCGACGATACTAATTTTCGAATATTGCACAATTCTGGTAACCTCCTTCTTTCCCCTACGAATTTTAATTCGAACGAGAACATGAAATATTCTCTTTGTTTCTTATTTCGTTATTTAAAAGATCAGAAAAAATAGCTTGGGATAAAACAAATATTTTGAAAAATCTCTAATTGTTTGATTTTTTTAACATAGTTTCCTATAAAAAAAAAAAAAAATAATCGATTTTAATAATCGAAATTAATTAACAAATCTGTAATACTATATTTACGAACATTCAAAATTTAGATACATACATACATACAAACATATAAATATATAGGTATGTACTATGTATGCAGATGACGAAACGATGTTAGAAATGCGAAATAAACGAGGGTGCGATTTCCTATTCCTAGGAGAGAAACGACAATGATATTCAGAAAAGAGGAATCGTAATATCCGTTCGCGCGATAGACTTTCCATGTAATTTCACTCTCAGCTTGAAAAAGAGCGCATACGTTTCTTCTACTCTTGATGGTTGTGATGGTTCGAGGTGAGAGTTAGGGTTGAAGTTGGAGTTGGAGTTGGAGTTGGAGTTGGGGTTGGGGTTGAGGTTGGGGTTGGGGTTGAGGGTGTCGACGGTGGCAAACACTTTTTTGTGCGACACGTTAGCTATCCAAAGAGGTGGTAAGCTCTTCTTCCACGTTGAAAATCGACACGTTCGAATGAAGTCTAGAAAAGCTGGCAGCTCTAACCGGCGATTTTATTTTCCTTTCTCGCTTCCACCAAATTCGATTTATTCAGGATGTAATTCGTGGAACGTTAAAGAGAATCCGAGATGAGAGAGAATAATATATAGATATTACCATTATCTACTACCGTAGTAATACCTGAGGTACTGGTGATGCTAAACAAAAATTTAACTAAATCGAACTGCCAACCGAATACGGGAATATCTATACGTGAATATATGTATATATGTATATATTATATATAAAAGAGACATACACAAATGCTCTTCACTCTATAAATTTGTAATAGAAATAAATGTGCGACAGAAACAAACGTGATCGAAATTACTTATGGGAATTGTTCGACTTTCAATGACAATTAATTTTACTGCTTTGTTTAAGTATCTGTAAAGATAATTAATTACGGATACACACACACTTGTAAAAAGAGAAAAAAGAACAAGGAAAAATTGAAAATATATTTTTATACGAACAATTAACAAGGTCGTTAACACACGTGGGTGTGCGAACACCTTCGGGGACAGGTATTTAAAGTAATTAAAACTTGATCGATCTGTACGAATAAAATCAGATAACTTTGTTAGATTGATATTTATTTATAATGAAAATAAATTTTATCTGCATTTGCGTTACGTATCAATCAAAAACAGCAACAACAACATCAACATCAATATGATGATCGATTCGGTTGAGAATAGCAAACAGTAGCCATCGACAGAGCCTTCAAAAGACAGAGAGAAAGAGAGAAAGAGAGAGATAGAGAAGGAGAGTCTCATTTGGTTAAACCCTCATAAATTTGGACAACTCGTCACTATCTGTTTGTTCTTGCAACGGGTGTCCTGCTAATGTCATACTATGGGGGTACACGTTGCTCGTGTATCATCCACCGGCTGACGCACGTTTGTCACCTAACGTCAGCTCTACGTCAACGTTATCGAGCATCCTGCAACAATAAGATGGACGTTTTATTGGCCAAACAGAGATTGTTCCTACACTGTAACATCCTTCCCTAAATAATCTTTAAACGATGTCCATTTTTAATCGAATCTCATCTCAATTATTTAAAGAGTTGATAAAAAGAAAGGATTATAAAAATATAACGAAAAAAAAAGAGAGAAAGAGAGAGAAAAATAAAGGAGAGAATAGACAACAAGTTTTAAATTCAATTTTCTTCCCCAACTGTAATCGTATCCATCAATTAATGAAATTCCTCTTCCCCAACTAGTTTCTTTTATTAACGAGGCAAAAAACAGAGTCTCGTAATACCATAAACTCGTTAATTAGGCTAAACGAATTACGTATTAACTCGTGAGAAAAAATTTAATTGCATTCCTTATAAATGAGTTACTTTATTATTTACGAAGATGCTTTTCTCGCTGTACCCATGATCCAGTAACACTTTATATTTGTCTTTCTACTTTTAATTATACCTACATATGTTACACAAATATTATGAACAAACAAAATATTTGTAAGCAAGAAAACAAAAGCTAATCTTATAATTTCTTTTATTATTATTACCTTTATGGTACTTATAGACCTACCTATTTCTTTTCTATATCAAATATCAACTACATCCATAAAATTATCCGATTAAAAATATTCCTTAGCTTATCATCTCCATTCTTTTTTATAAACTTTGGTTTTTTGATTTTTAATGTCAAAAAAAATTTGTTTAAACAAACGAACAATCTATTCGAAAATTTTCATCAGTAAAAATCTGATCGAAGGATGATCAATAATAATATTATTAATTATTAATTATTATTATTATTATTATTATTATTATTATTATTATTATTATTATTATTATTATTATTTTCTTCTTTTTCTTCATTATGATTTGATCGAAATATTTCCAGATGAAAAATTTTGTTCGTCAAATTTCTCAACAGATATTTCCTCGGCATTTAAGCAGAGCGTGTATCACCGGTGCCAATTCAACACACTTTGAGATGTATATATATACCTTCACACATACATAAACATTCCCATATGTATATACATACAAGGAATAGACTTCAGTGGGCACATGTAAACGACGAATATCGGTAAAAATCAGAGAACGGAAATTAAACGCTCGGCGTTGAGCACGCGATAACGTTGCGACCTCCCTTTAATCCGCCACAAATAATGTAAGCGAGTGACTACGAGGCAACGAATATTTCGAACGAATAATACCTATAATCGGAGAATCGTGCGAACGTGTAAAGTGGCAAACCGATAAAAAGACTTGAAAAGTATTTAATGACGTCCTTTTATTCTTTAACGACCGATTAATCACCCCACTTCCTTTTCCTACCCTATATTTCTTTCTTATATACATTCTTACGTGATCAAGTAACAAGTGTTATAAGAAAAATATATATGTATATATATTATATAATTCTATTCAATAAACGTGAAACTTTTATGCGATATATTTTAATGTGATATAAAATATTTTTACAGATAAAAATTTGTATTTTACCTTGTCGTATGTTTTTGTCAAAAATGAATATAAAATTCATAGAAAAAAATTACTTAAAAAAACAAATTTTTTTATCTATGTTTTCATTATGCTTTCAGAGCTTAACGATCGGACAGGGCCTGAACGACGACATGTGGCACGTTTTGAGGTTCTCGAGAAGAGCAAACTTGTTACAATTTCAAGTCGACGACGAATCTGCTATACAAGGTAAGTTTAATATGTAAAATATTTTATTTATTACTGTAATCGCGATTAAAATTGTCTATTTGTAACAAATTGCAACAAATTGTAGGCCGAATCAATTTGAGAGGAAGATATAATAAGAGAATGGGAGAGAGAGAGAGAGAGAGAGAGTAATTTTATTCTCCCGACAATCTATAGTAATACTAACAATAACAAAACGAAACACACATAAAATACACGTACATACAATATACATGTACAAATAATATAAACTGAGTGCACCCTGTTCCGAAACTAATCAACTATTTTATGTCTGGACCCGACGTACCATTTGCTTCATTTCGAGATCAAAAAGTTACTCTCCCTCCTCTCCTCTCTCTCTCTCTCTCTCTCTCTCTCTCTGTCTCTCTCAATACATATTGGTGAATATGTATATGTATATGGAGAGAATGGGTAAACGTATATTCCAGAAAGCTATTCGATCGTTTATTCGTCAAATCGAATACGTCATTTGCCGGGCGTGTTCGATATTAGGTCAAAACTGTGAGAAATAACGTGATCACGTTATATTAACGATTCCAGAACTGCGAGCGATAAGAGAAGTTAGCACGAAACGCGCATTAGTTTACGTAAGTAGGAGCACCCAAGAGAAACACGTTTGGGATTTAAGCATATTTATTGAAGCGACTTTACGGGTCAAGCTGAGAGCAGTTTCATTTCGTTCCAAATTTATATTTTAATACATCCCTGTAAGTGTGTATATGCACCCTACCAGTCAAAATGACTTCATAGCTTAACAAAAAGATAGAAAGTTGACTGAAATAAATGCCTTGTCCAATTTGGCCTCGTATGCCAAAAAAAGGCTCGCAAGCCAAGTTAGGCTCATGATCTCATGGAAAGAACAAAAACTGGTCACTGGTGATTTACGTGACGGTCAACATGTTTAACTGACGTATATTTATTTGAAAGAATGGGATGAAGGAGGAGAAAAGTATCAAAATAAAGAGGAATATATCGTACTCGTTTCAAAATTAAAAGGAAATTACTTCGACCCTTTTTCCCCCTTTCAGTATTCTACGGTATTCACTTTGAAAGATCCTAAGCGCCCTTCATCTCCCTCTCCTCTTTTTCTCTGGTCTCCTTCCTTCTGCCCTTCTTCCTCTTAGGATATTTCTACATTCGCAGGGAAACCGCGCATGGGAGCAATATCGTATTTCAAAATCCCTATTTAGCATAAATATCCGACAGCAGCCACAGCGCGAGCTCGGCAATTCCAACTGGAATTCCTAGAGACGGTTCCAGATAAACCTCTACAAACACAAGAGGAATACGCGTGTATCCTATCCTACACGATACAGTAGTAGCAGTGTACTATAACGATATGGGCAGAAAAGCAGATACTTGCTTGGCCCTGCGAAAACTCTTAAACATAAATCCTCGTAACGCGTTCCCCAGGGATTTGCTTTTGGACTAGTTCGAAAAGAGGAAGTCTCTTCAAATCCTTTTCTCAAATTTCTTTCGATTTTTCTAACAAATCAAAATCTCATATTATACATACATTCATTGATTATAATTATTATTTTTATGTATTTTTAATAGAGTTCCTAGTAAATTAGACTTAATAGATTATTGTCGCATTTAATAGTTACGTAATAAGCGTTAACTATCAAGTGACATTTTGAAGTAATTTGTAGAGAACAGTTTGACGTGTTCGGAAACTGTTTACAATCATACTTAAAGAAGTAAACTCCCTTCGAAATCGAACTTTCTTCTCCTCGTTTCTCTTTAAAGTTTACTTCTCTCTTTCTGTTCCCCACCTCGTAGTCGTAGTCGTAGTTGTCCGTTGAAAACTTTAGCGACCGAGAGGAAAACTATAAATTGAAAAATTGTCGGAGAATTTGGAGCAAAGCTAACGTTTCTACCGGACGACGAGCAGCCGCCACTTCCGGACTGGATAAACGTATATAATGCCGTTTCTTCTTCTCTCTTTTTCGATTTTTTATATATATAAATCTCTCTCTCTCTCTCTCTCTCTCTCTCTTTCTCTCTTTCTTTTTGTACTATCTCTCGGTGAAAATAAAGTATGCAGTAACCGGAAAGAAAAAGGTGCGAGAGAAAGAACGATAAAACGTGGAGAACCACCAAGAGGAAACACCGACCGGAAGGAAACCAGGTCAAACTCGGGGCTTGTGAATCCTCGAGATCTACTCAAACATCTAAATGTTTCTTTTTCTTCTTGATAGCATAACGTTGTCAAATGTTTCGATAAACTTTTTTTTTAAAACTTCGTTTGATTCAAACGAAAACCAAAAGAAAAACAATCCGAGCATTTATTTTTTTATTTTTTATACAATTCGAATTTGAGGTAACAAAAACGGTTTGTGCCATTTTTTTTTATCATTTATTCATTTATTTCAACTAACACGGCACGATCATTCTTGGTTATATGATATTTTTTTTTGTTTTTTTTTTTTTTTAGATAAAAGCTCAATAACCACTTTATTGATAAAACTGTAAAACTTCATTAAAATAATTATAATAAATTTATAATATTTTTAGGTGACATATAAAATCAGATGTTACATTTTAAATTGGGGATTTTTAAATTATAAAAGATTTAAAAATATTCCTCTTATTTTTTTTGTAAAATAGTGGTTTATATTATTTTTACAAATACTTTTTAATTTTTACCTCTGTTAAAATTGTAAGCAAAAAGTACGAGAAACAACAACAAAATTTATTAATTAAATTACAAATGTAAAAAAAAACTCGTAACAGAGTAAAATATTGTGGATATTTTTATTTCGTTTTTTAAATCAAATTTTGCATACACTAATCTACAATATTGAGAATTCTTTCCTTATTTTACTTATTCACACCAAACACAGGGCGCTTTAAAATTCCTTCACACAAACAAATACACATTTAGACACATCTACTTCTAAACGTAAAACAAGTGGTATAATTATTGACCATGCATTCAGTCAACCACTTACTTTACCATTTATTTTAAAACAACAAACGTACCCTTACAAACTATTTAATTAAATTGCAAATTAGTAGGAAAATTTGTCTCAATAATTTACTTTCAAAGTACTTTACTTACTCATATCATTAGAAACTATTTACCAAAAATGTTAATTGTTTAAACAATGAATATGTAATTAAAGTTAATATTACCGTATGGAATACATGCGAACGATACTCGTAATTTTCACTCTAGGGGCTCATTTTATTCGATACATTGTTCATTTCGTACTCTCTTCATTTATTCATTCATTATTCGATTTTATATTAAACATATTTATTTTCTAATATTAATTACATACATACAAGTAAATAATTGAAAGCTTCAACAATAAAAAATAAGAAATAATTGATAAATATATTTATATTTAAATTAATTAGGTTGGCTAATAACTTGTATCGAAATTTTTAATGAATGATGGATCAAAAGTTTCTACGTCAAGCAAAAGCTTTTAAATTATATTACAAATCGGTGACTTTTTTTACAAGACTTTTTAAACGAATTTTTTTTTATATAGAACATTAAATTACAGGTTTAATTGTAAGTAAGATCTTTCTTACAATCTGAGGTTAGAAAAAGAAAGTAAATTTTAAAAAATCTTAAAAAGAAAGTAATTGATTTTAAATATAACATAGAAAAATTGTATCGCAGCTTTTATTAAAAATTCTTACAAATACTTATTGATTTATTCAATATATGTAAGTATAATACCCAAAACTTATTTTCATTTATTTGGATATTCTATAAGATCCACGTTTCTCCATATTAACCGTAACATATAATTTATGTATCTAATAAAAATTGATACCTAAATAACAATAAAAAAGGAATTCATATCAGATCTCTCTCTCTCTCTCTCTCTCCCATAAAGTGAATTCAACCGCCTTTCGATAATCAATTTCCACCCTGAAATTGATCCTCTTGCAATTTTGCCGTACCAGATCATTTGGTTTACCAAGATTTATGCGAGCTTGTGGATAATATTATCCAGCAGCTTATAATATCGAAGAACAATTTCAACGTGGACAATAATTTTCCAAGTAGAAACATTTACTTTTCTATCTCACTTTCATTCTTTCTTATCGAGAAGATGTCTTTTGTGTTCCGTTTAAAAAAGTTTTCCTTTCGAAAAAGATCTTTCCTCTTTCTTTTTTTTTTTCCTTGATCCACCATTTTTTTGCGTCCCCACCCAAGAGAGATTATAATCTTCATTCTATCTCTCTCTTTCCTCATTCGTTGGCAAAATCCTCGCTAAAGTTTTCCCACGTTATTAAAGGGACACGATTTTCCACCACGTTCCCTGTTTCTCCAAAGATAAGAAAATTTGCAAAAGAAAAGAAGAAATAAAGAAAGAAAGAAAAGAAGGAAGGAAGGAAGGAAGGAAGGAAGGAATAGAACGAAACAAAAGGTAAAGAAAGGAAACGGGACCGAATGAAATCGTTAGAAGTCATGGTTTGAGAACATAAATGTCATTAAATTTATCATGAAAAAATATCGAGAACATTTGGAAAGCCGAGCCAGCCTTCTCTCAGCGGCTCGTTATACTTTTTCTTCTTCATTTTATTTTTTTTCTTTTTCTTCTTCTTCTTCTTCTTCTTCTTCTTCATCTTTTCAAGAAAACTTTTCCATGTTCCATTTCCTTACTGTAAATCGCAAGTCTGCGAACAAGAATCGCGGACTCGAGAGAGAGACTCGATTCCTCTCCACATTCATTTCTTTACTTCTTCTTCTTCTTTTTATTCTTTTTATTCTTATTTTAATTTTTATTCTTATTCTTATTCTTATTCTTATTCTTATTCTTATTCTTATTCTTCTATTTTTACTTGCTACCACAAATTTAAATAATTGAGGAAAATCGTAGAGAAACTTTAGCGAGATCTATCAAAACGATTTTACGTACAAGTGTACATACCGAGTGATTAATTAAATCACTTTAATAACTTTATTGCTATTAATTAGAGAGAAAAAAAATGCGCCAAACAAAAATTGATTCGAGATTGCCATAATCTCGTGATAATAGATTTTTGACACCCAAAGAATATACAAAGGTTAACTCTGTTTTTTTTTTAAATGGTATAATTTTGTTTATACTATCCAATAAAGTTTTAAAAAGTATTGATTATTATTAACATGAAACTATGATAGCCTCGAGTCTGAGTAAGTTTTGTTAGATACATTTTTATTTAAACCACCAATATACCAATCGAGTTATTTGGATGTGTGTGACCTATATTTATATGACTCATTTTGTATACGTAATAGAGTTTATAGCAATGCAAACAACTAATATTATATATGTACATAATATACTCACGTAGATACACATATATACATGTTATGCTCGCGAAATTAAACATTTCGTTGGTAATTTTCCATACAACTTTTTCCTCGAATATTCGTGCAATAGAAAATTCTAAGAACGTATATACCTTATAGTCTCTTATAAAGGTAATTCTTGATCCTTCTCTAGAAAACCTTATGTAAGTATGTATAATATCCTTTGGCAAAGATTTCATCTTCTTACGTAATATTTTCTAACAGTTATACTCTTCAATTGACGTTAATATTAAGATATATTCTTCTAACAAAATTATTTTTTATTAACTAATATTTTATTAAATTTTATACTATTTATTCCACTCAATTATCTTATAAAAAAAATACAAAATGTTATGAATATAAAATTGTTGAAATAAATGTAAGAAACCTTTGGGACAATATAATATTTAAAATAGACCTATCGTAAGAAAATCAATTCTAATTCGTTGCAATACTCTTCCAATACATTTTTCGATCGATATCGCGTCACCGAAAAGCAAAATACGCGTTGACGATAATAGTGTATCGATGTAGTTGAACGTAACTACGGCCGAACGATCCTGGAAAATCTTCAATTAGCATTCATAAGGTCATCTCGATTCGAAGCATCGTCCGACGAATGCAAATCGCTCGACCAATTCACCCGGAGCTTCTACCTCTCTCCCTCCCTCCTTCCCTACCACCCTCCATCCCTTCATCCCACCCTCTTCATCCACACCCTTACCCCGGAGTGCATTTCGAATTTGCAATTGCATTCCTCCGCCCCCTTTCCTACCTCCCTCTCACCCTGATACCTTTGGAAAATTAGTCATTAGTCATCCATGCCACCAACAATCTCGTTCATAGTAAAGAAATTTACAATGAAATAAACAATGTTAAAAAAAAAAGAAAAATGAAATATGTGCACATTTATTCGAATGAATTTCAAAGCAAGATTTTATTTATCAACGACTCTATTTAAATTTACGATACGTGGATTGAATTTGCAAGATTGGCCAGTGTTACAAATATATTTGTAAAATAAAAATTGTAAGAGAAATTCTGTGGGAGTATGTGTGCATATACTTCTGTGTGTGTGTTATACGCGAATCACAGTACTTTTAATAAAATCTGTAGTAATGAATAAAGTTATAATCTTTTTTATGGTAGCTTAAAGCTCATAATCCAAGAGAACTCTTTGTAAGTTGGAAACGATTATATTATAAATGACAATCGCTTTTATGGTGTACAGATAAATTACCGTCGTCGCTTGCATTCATTGAATTCATGCGACATAAGGAAAGATGGAAGAATGTTATAAGGGAACTCAATTTAAAGATGGAGATAAGTATGGTAGATAAAATTGGTTTTTTCTTTTCAACTGAAACTCTCAATTGTGTCGAATTTTAATCAGGAATTTTCTGTTCAAATTTTGTATTATATACCTTCGTCTAATCACGCGTGGAAGTATACTTTAATACTTATAAAATCTTGCTTCGTATTTCAGTCATAAAATGTATTTATTTATTTTATCATTAATTTATTTGGAAATACAAGAAGATTCTAAATAACATTAGAATGGTTTCTTAGTAAAATGTAAAATAATTTTGAGGTTTAGAGTAAAGTTATGTATCGGTAAACAGAACAAACGAAATCTCTATACGAAAAACGAAATTATTTTCAGAACAATCTTATAATATTTATTTAAATTATTAAATATTTATCATATAATATTAATATACCGTAAATTGTAAATAAAATATAATTTGTTGAATTAGAAAAATTTCCGAGAAAATTAAGTTACACGAGATTAAGGATAAGGATATCTGAAAATTTTCGCAAACACTCTCGAAAGCCGAGTTCCAAGTCCTCGAAACTTTTCCAATTCGGTCAAACGACGCGTAAGAAAAATAGAAAAGCAGGGAGAGTCAAAAAAAAAAAAAAGGGAAAGAAAAAAGAAATAAGTAAACCCACCTAAGTAAGTCGAGAAAAAATAAATAAATAAGAAGAAGAAAAAAAAACAAAATAAAGGAAAAAAAAATATCGATTTGAAAGGGGGAATATGGTACGAGGTTTTCGATATAAAGGTTTCGAAGGTCCTATTTATTTATTTCTTTTCTCTTTTACAATACATTTTTTCTTCTCTCTACGAAGAAAATGGTTCCTCTAGAAGAAACGAGAACTTGGAATCGTATATCGATTCATACAACTACTCTAACACCATTGAACCAACCAACGAACGAAGAAATGAAGGAACGAAGGAAGGAACGCGTTCGTGAATCGATACGATGCAAATGCAGTTCTTACTAGTATTACGAGAGAGAGAGAGAGAGAGAAAGGACGACTTCTTTGAATGCACTTCGCGCCGTTTCTAACACCAACACTGCGAAAACTTGAAGCAAGAAAAATAAGCTCTGGAATTGCGGTCGTTATTACGCGACGGAAAAATTTACGAGCTACACGATGCGCATCGAGTACTCCACGCGACACTACAAATTCGTCAACTAAAAAATACCTTCTTCTCGAGTTACAAACAAATTTTTCGCAACATTATAAAATATGTTTCTACTAAATGATCTATAAATTCACTAAAATATTCGATTGAAGGTTTGTGTTGATTTAAACAAACAATTAATTGTAAGTTCAAAGACAACACTTTTTTATCAAAACCGTTCATTCCGATAGACGCATATCGACTCCCCATTGCGACTGATACATTTTGATCTCCTAGTATGCCTACCACATTTCCACTGTTTATTTCGACTGCCTTTATATTTATATTTTTATATTATTTTTCTATACGCGTATATTTAAATACGGTGTTTCGTGTTTAGAAGGTAGCTGACGTAACCGATAAATGTTTACAATGAACTTTATCGTCCTTCTACGATAGTATCGACGAAGGATAGAGGAAACAGGAGAGTTGGGGTGGCAATTTAGGGTATTGCCACCTAACTCAATATTGGTGGTAGTCGCCATAGGTTTAATAGGGTGTTCCACGAATGAAGATTCGCAGGTGGAAGTATTTCACTATCGGTTCTCGGACGAACTATGTACGTTGAGAGAGAGAGAGAGAGAGAGAGAGAGACCGCGTAGGTGGTTTATGGAACGGAAAAGGAAAAGGGAACACCACTGATGTTGTATGTGACGTTATAGAAGGGCAAAGCTACGTGCGGTTGATTGGCGAATCAAGCGTATATCGATTATGTTATGGATATTGCGCTTCAGGCAGCCAGCCTCCAAGTTTCTCTATTGTGTCCAAAAGGATGGAAGCTTCGGATGAAATTTGTTAATTGATTTATCATCTTTTCAAACTATTACTTATTAAACAATAGAATAATAAAATTCGTATAATCACTTAGATTATACGAAATATTCACGTTCTTTAATACTTTATTTCGAAATAAATTCATTATTATTTGCAGCATTGTGTACTCATATACTTGAAATTGATATTTGTGCTTATAATTATGAAAGTGCTCTAAGTCAAATATCTCTTGTTTCTAAATAATCCAGGATTATATTTGAACACTAAATGAATTCCATTTAATATTAAAATAACAAACACTAACTACTACACTAACGATTCATTTTTCAAAATATCGTATAAAATTTTCATCACGAGTCAGACTCGTGAAAATAGTGCAAGGGGTTTTAATGGCGTTTCTCTTTTTAATTATCTCACTTCTCGTTCTCTCTTTTTTTTTTCTTGTTCTCGAATAATTAAAAGAATATACCTAATTTTGATGAAAAATTGTAATTGAAGAATTTCGTCCAATGTGGTTTCCAACTGAACGGCGCTAACTTCATTCAAGTAAGTGAACGAGTTAACTGTAGGCACTACCGACCAAAGGATGTGTTGACAAATCGCAAACAAGACGAAACTCACGTTCCAAATTACAGTGTGCCGTAGATAGGTAGGCAGGATCTGTTAAGGATCGCCTTGACTAAACGACGATACGAGCAAGCCAATCAAACGACGTTTAATTGGATCGTAAATGGCCGTCAAACTTTCAATGACGAAATCGTTTAGAATACAACCAAAAAATATCTAATTATTTCCTCATTTTATTTGTAATTTCATGATTAGATTTTTACTTACGTTAAACAAGTTTAATATCATCTTTTGTTCATTTCGTTTTAATAATTTATTATTAAATTGACGTTAAACTTTAAACGACATAAATTTAACTATTTTTTTTTTTTTTATAAAATTTTTAATCTATTAATTAAAATATTACTCAAATTGTTTGTAAATTATTGTATTATCTATTTATACTTATTATTTTGGATTTGATATTAAATAGAATCCATTTTTCTTATCACGTTTGTGCTATAACGTGTCATATATATCACAAAACAGTTTCCTTCTGGTCCACGTTCGTATCCACAATCAAAATATCTCTTCTGTAATCTATGAAATGATTGATTATGGACGTATCGGGGATTATGCAAATCTCTGCTCTGTATCATCAAACTCGAGGAATATGAAAAAGAACAGGGAATATTTTACCAGCTGCTACATGTCAATTCCAGAAATTGATCATTATAATCTTACTTGCTCGATTGTATCGCAACAACGACGAGACACAAAAGACAAAAAGATGAAAAGAAGAGAAAAACAATTTGACATATCAGACAACTAAAGCCATTCGTTTAATATACTCGAGAATTATTTTTCTTATGTATTTTTTATCAAAATAATTTCTAAAATACTTTTCATCAATTTTATCGAATTTGTTGTCGTCTAACAACGATAACGTCGTTCAAGGATGGATCGTTCCAAAAGAAAAAACTAAAATACGTGTTACTGTGAAAATGTTTATTTGTAACTTTCTCATTACAACATAGCTCATACCCTACTTGATTAATGAAAAGAAAAATGTAGGAGAAGGTTTGGACCTTTCTTATGCGAAACAAAAGAAAACGATAATCGCCCAATTACAATGCACCACGACAATCCAGTCCTCCTGTAGGTATCCTTAAAAGGACCGTAGCGGGATTTTATTTACAACAGAATTATTTTATTCAATTGAATTTTTTTCAAAATTGTGAAAAACAACAAATAAAAAATTATTGAACAATAAAGAAATGCTTCGAGATATTCGATGAGGACAATCTCGAGGTTTAACTGGCCAACTAATAATTAAAATAGTTTCCGTGTAACTTGCTCGCGGACTTGCGAAGAAGTTTTCGTGAAACGAGGAAACAGAAAGAGAGAGAGAGAGAGAGAAAAAAAAAGAGTTTCCTATTAATGAGTCCTCTTTTTCTTATAATTTCATTTTATCTTCCCCGAGACGCGACTCGATAATCTTGCCGACTTGAAATTTCTTCCATTAACCAACCCTCGTCCCCCTCCGCATCCCACTATACCATCTTTTTCTCTTCTTCTTATTTTCTCAATAGATACTTGACCGATATTATGAAGAATTAATAAGATTGGTTTATATATATATATATATATATATATATATTGAGATTATTTATGAGCAGTTAAATATTAAAAAAAAATAAGATATAAATTAGAAATCAAATTATTAATATTTGCAATTTTGTCACTCTCTTAAATGTATTTATTAATAATTATTATAGATATTTTTGTGAAAGAAATAGAAACAAAATATAAAATGGAAATAATATATATATACTAGGGGTGCCCCGCCACGCATTGCTGTGGCTTACAATCAGTCTGATACACACGTCTTTAAGTCAACGAATTACTTTATACCACCATCTGTTAGAATCTTATCGAACAAACAGAGATACTCATGACTCTTTGTTAATAAACAATCTTATCTTTCAAGTTAGATGAAACTGCACACAGTGTGCCAAATTTGATTAAAATCGGTTCAGTAATTTAAAAGTCCATTGCGGACAAACAACGTGACACGTAATTTATATATATTAAGATAAATACTTTCCTATTCTATTGATTAAATTGAATTAATTAAACATTAACATAAGATTTAAATACATTTAATTAATTTTATTTGTTATTTTTTGTTTAGCTCAAGCACAACTAAGTAAACAAAGCATTTTGCAATTTCGAACACTTCACGTTGGTGGTTATCTACACGCCGGTGAAGACATCGCTCATTTTGTTGGACAGCTTCAACAAATCTGGTTCAATGGTTACCCCTATTTGGAGATAGCCAGAAGTGCAGGTAGCCATCAAATTTCTCATCAGGGTGTGACACCAATCATCAGAGTAACCGGAAAATTTGGCAAGAGAAATCATCCTGTACATCGTCCTGTGACCTTCACCTCAAAGCATACGTATGTTGGACTACCAGTATTGAAGGCCTACGTAGAGACCAACATCTATTTTCAGGTTTGTAAATAATTCATTTATTCTTTTAATTAAAGAAATAAAAAAAAAACCAGATGAAATAGAAATTAAATTTTCTATGATGTACCTTATCATAATTCAGTTTTTTTTCAGAAATTATTTTATATAGCTTTATAGATTTCTACTCATAATTTTTCAATCCTCTTCAAGGCTTAACATTTTTTCTATCAACTCGTATACATATTTTCTATTATTTGTTTCTTTTAAATTATACAAAATTTATTTTTTCATCTAACATGAAACTAACTGATATATAAAAATGCATGTGAAATTTTTCTTTTTTTTTGTTTTCTTAGAAAAAGTAAACTATTATGTAAAATTTAAAAAAAAATCGATGTTCAATCAACTTAGCTTATTTCTTTTCAAAGATTTTAACTCTTTTTCAAATATTTAAAGTTTAATAATATATGTTATTTTTAAGAAGAAAATGATATCTCAAAATTTGAATATATTTTTTTATTATCGTACTTTCGAAGCTTCAAGAAAGTTTCTTCTTTCGTCGAAGAGTTTCATAAATTTACGTATGCACAAAACATGTGTATAGATATCTACTAACAGATATGAAAGCCTTGTACTGTGTCTATCATTACGAAACGAATATATGCAAATATAAACACATACACACACGAATATACGAGTATCTACGTTTTTCATTGTACCAAAGATGATATATCGATGATTCATGTAGTTCCGATAAAAAGATGAGAGCAATGGTTATTCAGGTAAAAGCTTCAACCACATCCAAGAGAGATAAAAAAAACTAGGATAGTTCTAAAAAGGGAACTTCCATTCCTCTTGTAAGAGCCTATATCTGCTTATATTTTCTCTCTCTCTCTCTCTTTCCATCTTACAAAGTGTATGCATGACGTATCACGCGATGGTTCGCATAAGCGAAATAAACTGAAGGTTCCGACACTAAAAAAAGTAGCAATCTTTGGAGATTTATACGGATTCATCCCTATTCATATATATGACACACTAATAATAGCAAAACGCTATTTGTAACATGAAATATTCAGTTTGCGTTAAACCTAAATTACAGACAATTTCAAAAAGTTGAATTACAATTCATTCTTTACACGAAATATTGCATTGATATTAAATTTAAACTATGAACAATTTAAAAAAGTTTTATTCAAATTTTTATGTGTATTCGGTATTATCAATATTTTCTTCTTTTAATTATAAATATTATAATATTATTGTTTAAAAATATTCATTACAATTCAAGCCAATAAAAAATTAATTATAGTTTATAAAAAGAATAACTTTAGAGATCAAAATTATTTTTTTACAATAAAATATTTGTCTATTGTTTAACTTAATTTTGCACAAAATGATATGAAATAATACTAACTATCGATAAAAAGTTAATAATAATGTGAAAAATGAAATTTTTGGAATAGTACACAATTATTTTATAAAACATAGGAACAAGCACAAAGAAAAAACAAACATTGATAGATTATAGTTAAACTTGTTTCTGAAATGAATATTTAAACAATATTTATAGATAATTTCACACGTTTCGACATATTTTCAAAGAACTCGTTTACTTTTCATCGCCTTTGGAGTTTGTTTGAAAATAAGAGAGAAATATTCTCGAAGGTCAGAAGTGAAGCTATATATGAGTATGAGAGAATTTTGTAAAAATAAGAAAAAAAAACTTAGGACAGAGAGATAGACAGAGAGAAAGGGAAAAAGGGATAAGCTTATTCCTTTGACGGGATAAAACGGCTTCGAAACGACGGTCGATCCTTTGAAGCAGCATGCTCTGTGAGCTATCGAAGAAAGTACTTACTCGAATGCACGAGAAGAGTGTACGTGAACACTCGAGAGCTCGTCACTAACGATCGATTCGAAAGA
The DNA here is from genome assembly GCF_001465965.1 of Polistes dominula. The sequence continues at coordinate 536,001 of NW_015149016.1, forward strand.
AAAGAGAAAAAGAAACTTTCCTCTGTTAAAAGAAATAGAATACATACATGTAATATAAATATAGGGTGCCCAAAAGTGTTCCTTTAACAAAATTACAAAATTTCAAATACTTGTCTTCACCAAATTTTCAAAGTACAAACATCGGAGGCTTTAACTTTTTACCAACACTTAAATTGGAAAGAAGAAAACCAATCCAGGGGGTTCCTACTATCTGGATCGCTAAAGTGTTGGATTTTATTTTCAACAATTTCCATTGTATCCGAATTTTCTTGCTTATTTGCACACTTGCATTGGCAAACCATGTCTCTATCCGTTTCGACAGGTCGTTTCAACAAGTAAACCTCAAGTTCTGGTCTCGAATAACCGTGAATACTTCTCGAGTTTCGAATGGAATTAGCTTGATAGCCTTTAGTGGGACTATTGGCATCAACAAATTGCAAATCCTCGTTGTTGAACGATTCCTCAAATTCTATCTCAGGATTAACCGATGAAGATACTGTAGCAAAGATGGTCATCAAGAGCAGCGCAGTAATTAACATTATTTTACACATTTCGATTTCAATTTTTAAGACAAATTTTTTATTAAAAAGTTTCTTTTTCGTCTGAACAACAATTTAAACAATTTTAGAAATATTTCCTTGTTATAGAAATATACGAAATCAACGTAAATTTCAAACACCAATCGTTAATCAACGAATTTCACGTTGTTCATTGAACTATGTGTGCTTTTAAACTAAATTCTAGTACTCGCACCGTTGCTTTCATCTGCCAACCACTCTTCTCCTTCGAAGGTTAACCTTAATCAAATAATTTATTTGAACAATCATAGCATTCGATTTACTAGCAAATCGCTATGTAAATTGTTATATATTCAATTATACAAGATTTCATTAATCAAACAATAATCAATAAAAAAATAATCTTACTCCTGATTTATTTCTTATCCATGCAACACAAAATATACCGTATAAAACGATCGATTGTAAACCAAAACGAAACTCGAAATATACAATCATTTTAATATCATAAACATTTAATTGGATTAAACTTAATTGCTATATAATTTGTTTTTTAAATAAGAAATAAATAAGCTCTCTCGGTCATAAAAATAAAATACTTGAACCATTTAAATTGTTATTCAATTTTAAATTAATTTAATTAATTTATACTTAACACTGAACGAGATTACATTTTTATTTTATCTTTTAATGATAAAGGTAAATCAAATTTGTTATTCAAAAAATTGTTTTGAGATTTTGTTCGTATGTTGAAATGATTTTTTGTTACGTTACATTTTTAATTCTTACAGTTTAAAACACGAGAACCAAATGGATTGATCCTCTACAATGCTGGAAGAGAACGTGACTTTATAGCCGTCGAACTGGTGAACGAACATATTAATTATATCTTTGATTTGGGAGATGGCCCAGTAAGAATCAAGGACAATTCTAAAAGCAAATTGAATGATGGCAAATGGCATACGGTTAGCATCGGAAGACCTGCACCTAAAAGGCACACCTTAGCAGTAGACGATCACGTAACCGCTGCAAACAGCCAAGGTAGCAACGAGAATCTTGACCTTGATGGAATATTGTATATAGGTGAGTCGAAAACAATCATTGAGATTAAATTATTTAAGGAAAATCATTTATAAATAATTTAGGTTACGATGTAAAAGAAAAAAACTTTTACTTAACCAGTAATCCATTTTTAATTACAATACTGCATTTAATGTTCCATTGTTTTTCTTAATTTCGTACTTTGTTTATTACTGTAATTATAATTATAAGTATTGTTTAATTATTATTTAAAAATTATTTTAAAAATATGAGAGATCATTGATCGTTTCGATTTTTATCGATTTCATATCGATGTATCCTTTTATTTCTGCATTTTTTTGTTATTTTTTTGTTTTTGTTTTATATCCCTCTACAACTTTTTCTCGCGAAAACGACTGATTTTTATAACTAAAAAAACATAATAGGTATTGTATATGACGTATGCATACAGGTACGTGCTAACGAGGCTCGTTAATTAAAATTGTATTTTATTCATCGTATGTTAGTAACGACAATTAACCGATAACTTTTTAACGAATAACATTGAACGTCATGCGCACACAACAAAATAAATCAAGCAAGTCAAAAACAGACGAGTTCCAAATTCTTTACGAATATAGATTTATCAAACTGAGGAATAAGTTTCTTCGTAATATTTAAGGGGGTATTTTGGTCGAGAAGCCTAAATTTTAGGCATTTTTAAAACTAAGATAAAAAGAAAATGAAAAATATTATTATATTATATAATATATATAATTAATTATTAATAAATTGTTAATCATGGTAAAACGGGGTAAAAAGATTTATACAAATAATTGTTTTGTATATCATTTATTTCAAATTAACAAACACCAGAGACTCGCAATCGAAATGTAAAAGAAAAACCAAAAATTTTCATGAAGATACCTCTAACTCCTTCACATTTGTCGATCATCTATCAGTTTCTACAAATGGAAAAATAAACAAAAGATAAATATAAGGAACCTTTTTTGACATGCCTTTTTTTCATTCTTAATTATTCGTACTTTAATCGATATCGATTTTGAAAATTCAAAGACCAAAAATTCGAAGACCAAAGAAGAAACAAGGAGCTTTAGATATTTAATATAAACAAATTCTCTTTCTCTCTCATTTTCCTTTTCCTGTCTGGCTCTTTAATGTTTATCAGCCAGACGGGTTTCTAATCGGTCTCGACAGAATCCTGTAAACTACGTGACTACGGCGTTAATCTGCGTAATCGAATAAAAGAGCCGTTGATCCATGATCGAATAATTTCTCATAGATACACGTTTTGTTTCGATCACAAAAAGCACGTTCTTCGAGAAAGAAAAATAGACATGTTCTAATATTATTCAAATAAGTACAGGTAGCCAGCCCCCTATATTATGTGAAAGATGATCAAAATTTTCTTAGTGTTCATATAAAATTCGAATTTTCGTTATTTTGTAAGAACTTTTTAATTATTTGTTTGATTTATTAAGAATTTTTGTAGAAAACAAATGATCGTAATATAGTAGGCTACTTGTAAGATTGGTTTCGATAAATAAATTAACAAGTTATATATACCTTTTACTGTATTACAACTCTACATTTTCCTAATCTGTCCCGTCTTTGTCCAGGAGGACAAGGCATTTTTGAAAGTCCGCCAAATAAGGTTGGCGAGGGATCATTATAGTTTAAATCATCATTCTCGAAAATTCTAATTGGTGTGGAACTTTCTCTTTGCTTATTATTACCACACTTGCATTCGCAAACCATGTCATCATTTGTTTCCGTTAGACCAAACAATTTATTCTTATTTTCCGAAAATCCATTTTCGTTGGAGCTTCTCTTTAACAAGTAGAGTTCAAGTTCCGGTCGGAGTATTTTGTCGTTCAAGCTTCTAAGTTTATGAATTAAATTGTACAGATAGGAATCGTCGATATTTGAGTCATGGGAAATTAACGGATTTTCGTTTCTCGATGATATCTCGAATTTGATACCATGGTCAGCCGACGATGACACCATTACAATAAGTATCGATAACAGTAAAGCTATTGGCAACATTGGTCTAGCCATTTCGATTTAAATTTATTCCAAAAAATACGTACTTTGAAAATATTTTTCTTTCAGTATTTGTTGTTTTTTTTTTTGTTGTTGTTCCACCGATCAATTCAACTTCTTTCGATCTGATCTTTTGAATAGCACGCGTAAACTAAATTTCACTAGACGCGCTCTTGTTTTTATTTGATAGCCATTCTTCATCCTCGAAGGTTACTTTAATCAATTTTCTAAGCTAAAGCAGGAACAATCGGAAATAATTAATTTCTAAATCGTAATATTTGATTTACGATCGTACGGATATCAGTAATCGTTTAAGTTTATTACACTAAATTTAATTGCTCGTGCAAATATTCAATAAAAATTTAAATCTTGAAATTCATTTATTTTTTAACTTAGCAACAGTGTAAAATGATAAATTTAATACTAAAACAAATTGAAATGAATATCCACGTTAACAATCTGCCTTAAAAGTTATAAATTCTTATTCTTATAAATAAAATACTTTAAATTGCTAAATAAAACGTCACATTTCTTTTCGATAATTAATGTTTCCTTTCTTTTACAGGTGGAGTCGACAAAATAATATACAATCAACTACCAAAACCAATACTTAGCCGGCATGGATTCGAAGGTTGTTTGGCATCATTGGATCTTAGCGGTGAAAGTACAGATTTACTTTCTGATGCCATTGTACAAAGTTCTCTCGTCGAACCCGGATGTGACGTATACGCGAATCTTCACGCTGGAAAAAAATGCACTCACGATGTATGCGCAAATCATGGAACATGTTTGCAACAAAGGAACAGTTATACATGCGATTGCGATATGACCAGCTTTTCTGGACCTACTTGTAGCGAAGGTAGAAAGAAAACGAAAAGAACAAAAATTGATTAATACCAGAACTACCAATAATTAATCAAAATGACTTATTATTTTTATAAAAATGCAAGGTGTTTCATGAAATATAGGCCCTACTTCATAACTATGCAAAAAGTGGCAAAAAAAAAATAAAAAATAGTCGTACAAACACGTGTCTTATTTGACCGTGTTTCAAAGTTTTAGCTACTTTTAGGTTCCAATAATCCTCAAAAGAAAATCTTCACAGAAAGTACTCAAAATGATCACCCTCGGTTTGGATTTCTAAACAATGCTCAGTATCTTGCAAATATTTCTTGTTCACATTGATATTACATATTCTGTTAATTAAATTTATTCCTAACAGTTTTACTGCTCGGTCCTCTTATCAGTAGTACTTCATTATTTTCTATGTGTTGTGTATTTAAAATTACAAGTGCGTAATTAGATGTTTATTTGTAGAAATCATTTGAAAACAATTAAATATTTGGCACCCATTTGGCACCCCAACATTGAAGAACTTTGAGCTTGTATGTAAAAAGGCTGCCAACAGATTTAACGCATACCTGAAATTTTGTAAAGACAACGAAATTCGATGATATAATTGCAAACTTGAATAGAAACCGAGGATGATCATTCAAAATGTATTCTATGGAGATAAACTGTAGCGGATTATTCAAATACAAATTTTTGTTCATTGCTTTTTGTATCCTCTGTCCATTTCAAAAATTGGTCCTACAATTATGAAACACTTTATACATGTTTATACAAAAAAATAACAATTATAATAACAATTAGGATTTTAATTGTAATTGGTATTGAAAATGTTAATATTTAATTTTATTCTAAATATTTTTGTTCTATTTATATAATCGAAATTAATTGAGAATAGGAATATTGATCGTTTCCGAAGACCGACTGACGATACGTTATCTTTGCAGAGGCTGTGGCATATGAATTTGGAGCAGGAAGAGGAATCATCACATATACATTTCCATTCGATGAAAGACCGGAAATGAAACAAGACACCGTCGCTTTTGGATTTGTAACGGGAATGAACGACGCGGTTCTACTTAGGATAGAATCTGCTTCTAGCAATGATTATCTAGAAATTGAAATTGTTAGTACCACGTCGATAAGAGAGATTTCCACTTTTACTCTTATCATTTGATTCCCTTCTTCTCCTTTACATTTTTACTATCTTCCAATATTTTATTTTCTAAACAATAAATTTTATTTATTTCATAATTTATATTGAAAATTATATTCATAAATTATAAAAAAAAAAAAATACAAGATTTGTGTAAATTTGAATATTTGAAAAAATATTCAATGTTTATTTCACAATCCATTGGATATTTAAGATCATAAATAGTACATGAAATATTTTATTATCTAAACGATATTTTTTATAATTTATCAGAAAAAATTCACATAAATTTCATATGTTCAGAATTAATGAAAAAGATAATAACTTACTTTGAATTAGTAAACAAAAAATATTTTCAATAACTTTAACATAATTGCTGAAAAAAGATATTTGTAATTATTTGAATAAGTATAAACGTATTATTTTGATATCATTTTGATATAACTCATCGTTTATCATGTAGGTTGAAGGAAACGTATTTGCCGTTTATAACATGGGTACGAACGATCATCCAGTTGGAGAAGTGGGTGTCAAAGTGAACGACAATCAATACCACGTCGTTAGATTCACAAGAAGTGGAGCGAACAGCACATTGCAAGTTGACGATTACAATCTTCAATCGAATCATCCGTCCGGTAAGTGTCACTTGTCCACGTTTCACACTTCATAATAACCAAGTTTCTCGGAAGAAACAATACATTATAAGTTAGAAATCTATATCGAAGGACAAGATAAAGGTTTACATTTTACCGATAAATCACCGGTTATTATTTTCTAATATAAGAAACCAAATGTGTGTAAACAATAATGTTCGCTAGAAATCAACATTCTGATGAAAGATAAATAAAATGCAGAAAATAAATTTATTTCAATAAAGTTAAGATTAAAAAGTACAGATAAAATAAATAAAATTTTGTTAAATTGAAAAAAAGGTAGAAAGTGATAGAGCGTACGTTTGAGATGAGACAGGAAAGACAACTACCTTGGAAAGGGCTCCGACCGTTCTTTTATAAACTTCCTCCTGTCGACCAGACCTTGAACCATGTGAAAGGACCGCCATTGGTTGTGTAGTATAATGCTGAGACATTCCCAGGTCAAAGAGAGTTGAAGAGAAGGGGACATTTTTTCTAGTAGTTTTATAATACTCAAAAGATCCCAAAATCTTCTACCTCTAGGTCCTTTCTAATATCCTGGCATGTTTGGCCAACCTAATTGGGTTATAGATTTTTATTTAGATTAATCGAAATTTTGTCGACAATCTTTTTCACGTATTTAACAACGGTTTTCTCTAATCTTCATTTTGAAGTAGTTTTTTGTTTTTATTTCTTACTGTAATATAAAATGATATTAAAAAGTTCATCCATTTCTATCTTTTTTATTATTTGAATTGATAATTATGACAGTAAACTAAATTAAACAATTTAAGAAATATTAATTTTATGATAGAATTATTTGCAATATAAAATTAATTATAAAATAAAATTGATATAATTTTTTCACTCAGTTCTCTGTCGTCATTACCAGTAAAAATATGAAAAAAAAAGATATTAAATAATAAACAGAATAGCATGGAATTTCATTTTCAAGGACGCTCCTAAATAAAACGAACGATAAAAGAGCAAAAGATGAAACTAAAGTAAAGGTCGAAGACATTCACCAAGGAGAGAAATACTTTCGCATCTTATAGCATCCTGATGAGTTTCACCATAGAAGTGAAAGGGTTTGAAATTTCGTTCCTTCTAAGGTCACGTAGAGAAACGAAAAGACGTTTCATTCCTTTTATAACTAACCACGATTTTCTAAGTTCCTATTACCATCGAAGACACTAATCCGCATCATTAGGTTCGATCATTGTGTCCAAACAGGGACCAGTGAACTAACTCGATTGAGTTTATTTATGCACAATAGTTGATTGATGCACCTAATGAATGAAGAAACAGGTATTTAATATAAACATCGTTCATTGAACTCATTCGAACTCTTTTGTGCCGATATAAAGGCCAAGTCTCGTGAAAGGATTCCATGGGAATTCGAACTAACGTTCAAGCAAACTAACTTCCTTGGCTGGCATGAAACCTTGATAAATATTCTCGAGCCCTATGGTGTTTCTCGAACTCGTTCCCATATAAGGAAGAAAATAACCAACCGACTGACTATTCAAACGAGAGAGTTCTGAACTCTTCTCGATTGAAATAAATAAATAAAAAAAAAAAAATGATAAAAATAAAATTTAACAAATAAATAAATAAATGAATAAAAGTATAGCTCGCGTGATAATAATCGATTCCGTTATCCCTTTCTATAAACAAATGTATATAGAAGTTAAATTATTTTCCCTGATCGTTAAATTTATCGCGTTCGTTGCTCCGACACGATTTTTATTGCCGACTCTTGCTCCCCCCATCAATCTCTCGAGTAACGTTTCTCATAACGAGAAGAGAAAGAGAAAAAGAGAAAAAAATATATACACGGTTGAACCTTTCGAATTAGTTCGATCCTATCAAAGTTAATTTAATAATTTAATTTAAAAAATAAAGCACACAATTTAATTGATTTCGTATACATCGTGCTAACTCCATTGTTAGTTTGATGATTCGATCATCATCAATAAAAATTACGTACGCGTATAAACATCGTAAAAAATCGTAAAGTCAAACTATAAATTATACTTTTTTCTTTGATGGTCAGAATGAAATCAAAATTATATACGTACATGCATATATGTGTACATACATATCTCAATGAAAATTATTTTACCATATTCGAGAATCCTAAAATGTTTAGAATAAAAAGAGAAAGTAAATTACCGATCGTTTAGTTCGTTGTAATAAAATAATACAAATTAATCGTTTTTAATAAAAACAAATCTCAAGAAAATGGACAAAAATTTACAAAACGTTTTGAAAATCAATCTTAACTTCGTCGAAATAACCAAACCTCTTGCTTTTCTGTACTGCCTCGCATATTCTTGGCATCCTGGCATCCAACTTCTACAATTTCGTTTGTTTTTTTAAATAAATAAAAATAAATTCTAGAGACGTGATCAATAATAATATAGAATCGATGCATTAAAAATACATTTTACCTATAAATGATATTCTTTTAGTGTATACATATGTATATGTAGGGAAATGTAATAAAGCGTGGAAAACGAAATAATTAATCGATCTTCGATTGATTTTATAATTATCATTTTCCATTTCAACTCGTGCGAGATGTAATAAAGATTAAAATGCGTAGCTCAATATGAATTACACATAGGCCATTACAAATACATAGAAGGAAAAAGACAGAGAAATAGATATATGTTCATTTATACGTATATGTCATCTCTGTATAGAAATGGAGTTCATTTCCCTCGCCAATATTGTAAAATGTATTTGTGTTAGATTAGTTATCAAAATATCAATTTCATATAATCTAATTTCAATAGAAATATCACGATATTTTTAATAAGATGATATTTACTTTCATTTCGTTAAATAAATGATTTATTTCCCATGATGAATAATAATTATTATTGAAACATTCACTAGTATTAATATTGAACATTAATAAATTTTTAATTGTCAGCAATGATTAATATTTAAAAACGTTTCATTCAAAAAATGTTCAATTAATAAATGATTAATTTTACAGAATGATTCAAAAGTCATGAAACTCGTACTGTAAATTATTAATTATAGAATAAATTTATTTAAAAAAAAAAATCAGTTTCTATTTACAAATCTGATCTACTATAAATAAATGCTGAAAATATCCTAAAAATGAAATCATTTTGGAAAACACCGAAGTATCTTTTGACAGGTTTGAATATCGAATATTATTCATTCAAAGAAAATATCGCCGATCAGGTAATAAAACTTTCTTATTTCCTTAGAATCTAGTAGAGAAGTTCTTACTCCAAAACGGAAAAAGAGAAAGAAAAAAAAAAGAAAGGAAGGAAAAAAGGAGAATAAGAGTGAACGTCTTGAAAAGCTACGTTCCAATGAAAATTATCGTCGTTTCAGCAATAAACTTACACTCGTACCCAAGATTTTCTTGATAATTAGTCAAGAAAGTAGAACGAGCCTTGAACGTTCTTACCTCGGTTGAATTTATCGTTTCCCGTTATACTTGAATTTATTGTACAATTTATCATGAGCCTCCGTGGAAAATAGATTCAACATTACCTATACCCTAGCCAATCTCATGACGCGTAGATAATTTTATCGAAATTCTACCACGAATTCGAAGGAGAATTATCGACCTGTATACTAATGCACAAATAAGGGGTGTTACGTTTGATACAATGTTCTCACATGAATTAAAGAACGGGTTTATGTTATGTTACATGATCTATTGATCATTTTGTTCTTTCCCGACATTAATTTCAGCAAATTGAAATAAAAATGATTAAATGAGATGACTTACATAAACTGAAAATCTAATTTTTGTCATAGCATACTTTATAACTCTCAATCAGCATCGTTAAAAAGACGAATAGCAGTGGAAGCCACTTTTCAAAGTTGCCATAATTTAATGCAATAATATGAAGAGGTCCATTGTTAAAAAGATAAAGTCTTTACAGAGAGTCGCTATCATTTAAAATCTTTTATTTCCTGTTCCTTTTTTTTTTTTTTCTTTATTTAAATCCGTAATAATACGCTTGAGTTATACGTTTCAACGCTTTATCGGGATTAAGGAAAGTAACAAAAAAAAAAGAAAATAAAAAGAAAGAAGAAGAATAAATCTAAGGAAAGAAAGAAAGAGAGAAAAAGAAATAGAATGCTAAAGAAAAAGTATGAAGAGAAGAAAAGAGAAGAGAAAAGAAGAGAAAATAAGAGGAGGGCATAGGGTGAATCTGATTTGATTTAATTAGAATAAATTTGCCTGCATAAAAAGTATGATGATGAGGATATGCTCCACGCGAGGTATATCAGCCTGGTAGCTAAATTTAGCGAATTATGCGTAGCTCATCGTCGTGGGATTTAAAAGAGACTCATTCCCCATAAAGCAATAACGAAGGGTAAGCTTTTGCTCGGATAGAAAATGGCGGTTTAATCTTTCCTTTAAACAGATAGAGAACAAGAGAGTAAGAGAGAAAGAAAGAAAAATGGTGGACGAGTATTTCCGCCATGATGAGAGGCGTGACACTTATGGCAAACCTGCATACAATTTGGTGGGTCCACCATGAATTCCAAAGTAACCGATGGGAGAGACTTGTACACCCTCGTTTCTTATGTTCCCCTTATCCCTAAGTGGTCCTACCTTAGACTTTAGCCCTTAACCTTAACGAATCGTGTTACACTAATTAACGCCTCTAATCACTTAATTACTTTACCAATTGAATATCATTCGACCACCAACAACCATACCACGTTTTAACTGTTTTATTTTTCTCTTTCTCATTCTACAGCTTTCTTTACCATTCCTTTGGTAAGAGAAGGGAGAAATACCATCGTGGGTTGCCTTACCACACCACACCACTACCATCACCATGGTGTTGGTGGTAGAATCCTTCCTCCTTGCCTTATGTTTCTCTGATATACTAAGCCACAAGGCTTTTGTTTCTTTCCTGACCTTATTCAACTTACAATTCCATACCAAAAGTTGAACCTAATTTTGATATATCATTTTCGTGATATTTTTGGATTTTGAATTCTTAGGAATTTATGGTAAATATATGCATTAAAGTAATGGATTACTTATATATTTCTTTTATAAATTATACATTGAAGACCTAATCGATTAACATACACTTATCTAACATATCGACAACAATTTAATATGCATAATTATTTCAAAAACAATAGATGAATATCAAATTTCTAAAAACTACTAAACACAATAAAAAAAAGAAATAATCAATTATCTGTTCTTAAAAACAAAAATATTAAGCATTTCAACATAATCAATAAATTACTCTCTACCTATTAACCCAACTCACATTGATTTCATTTCTAAAATTCTAATAAATAGAAATCCTTTGAATCCTTTGAATCCTTTGATTCGAACAACACCTTTAATATTCAGTAACAACATACAATAATCCGACAATCGTATTTAAGTGTTTACAAAAGCAAAAGGCTTTGTAGCTTGACAAGGAAGCTTTGAGTCTAGGTGCATTAGATCGAACAAACATACTTTGTGATATGTCGAAGGGGGAAAGTCTTTCGTTCTCATCAGCGTCCCTTTCTACTTCCAATTTGATGTCTTTTAAATTCTACCCCTTTACTCCTCTTCTCTCGATCCATTCAGTAAATGGTGGTCTCTCCTTAACGACAACTTTCTCGCTGACCTTGTTCTCCTGTTATGTTTCTAGATCACTTCAAACCCTTTGGGACCTAAACCCTTTATACTTTACCAATCAATGTGTAGGGTCTCTTTGTTGACCTATATTAAATCAAACCAATAGAAACAAAATGTTGGAAATAGAATTTGAGTTTAGAATCGTCGAGGCATACAACTCAGTTGTTTGAAAAATTAAACCTAAAAGGGCCTTTATGTTATAAATACTTGTATGTATTTATTTTTATGTAAGGTTTTTCTTCAAAATGACGTTAAAGTTCACTTAACTTAAAGGGTATCGCCCTTTGTGAAAGGTTCATCCTCTCCTTGATCCTGCTACCTTGTTCCTTAGAAATTTGAGGAAGCTTAGAAACTCCGACCCTTTTCACGTATCGATGTAGGAAAGTAACTATAGTTCTCTATGTACATATATATATATATAGATGCACTTATACACATAGAATTCTACTATCGTCAAACTTACCCTTCTTCTTCTTCTTCTTCTTCTTCTTCTTCTTCTTCTTCTTCTTCTTCTTCCTCCCCTTTACTTCCGTCTCGTGCACACATCGCCTGCTCAATTCACTTTCAACCTAGGAAGTCATCCTCTTCGCTCATTCTGTTTCTCTGCTTCATATGTGGAGGGCTGCATGTCCCTAAGCCACATATTCTCTCTCACGCATATGACACACGAATATCTTTCGAACAGATCTGATACGCGATAACACTATACGCAAATATATCGCATCTACCATATACGTCCAGTTTTACTTACCTTTTCTTAAGATATTTTATTTAAAATAAGAAATGAAAAATTAAATAAAGTTCTTTTCTAGAATTATATCTAATGTCATCTAATCTTTTGTATAATTTTCATTTACTCTATTGAATATTTTTCATAATTTTTCTATTTTTTACAGTTCTAATTTCTTGAACGTGAATGTGAATTTATAATTGGCAATAGTCGTTTGTATATGTAAATTTGTAATAGATGTATACATATATATATATATATATATATATGAGAAAAATCGATATAACCAAACCCCTTTATCATTTAGGATAACGAGAGGGTGAGAATAGAAAGTAGAGCGTAGGCAGAGGAATGAAAACCTTCTTATTGCGGATGCGACTCTGGTGGAAAAGGTCAAGTCGTAGGCCTTTTTTCTATCGACCCAGTTGAAAAGCCCGAACGAACCGTACCTTGCTTGGGCTTTTGTAGGAAAGGGCGTAACCCTGTTTGGTCGCGTCAACCTCCTATTCTTTTGCTTTCCTAATAGTAAAACAGTTCAAACAACACGTGGTTTTGATTGGTCGGATTCTCTCTCTAACACGATTTACATTTCTTTCTCTTTCACGAACCCCAGGAATGGTCGATATATTTTCATTATTTTTTTTTTTTTTTATTATTATTTTAATTAAATTCATGCACATATGTTTCATTTAAATAATCAAACTTTTTATTTCAAATTGATAAAAATTTTTTCTAAAACTAATAAAAAAAAAAAAAAAGAATAAAATTTATACAAACCATTTTTCTATTTTATTTTTCATTTCGTCAAATAAATTTCATTCGATTTATTTTTGTCTTATTCCAAAACGTGTCACTTTTATTATCGACATATTTTTATTCGATCAGACATTCTTGTTAATGTTTTAATTGAGTCATTCTTGATTAAAAAAATACATAAAAATTTATACAAAAACATATCATATTTCTTTTAAATAATTCTCATTTTCGTTACATCAACAGAGTTCTATTTCGTTAATTTTTTTCTCACGACAAACCTATTATTTTAAGTAATGTTCTTAGTAAAATAAAAAATATGCATGCAACATGTTTCCAATTAATCGTATGAAGTAATTTGGTAAACGGTCCCTTTGGGCTCAGAAACTGCGGACAAAGCCAATTTTTTTAGTAAATTTTAATGCTTTCTTTTTTTTTTTTTTGAATATTGTTTTTTTTCCCCTCGATTAATAAAATGAAAAATCGAAAATAGGATGTATTTTATCCATTTAATAATTTATGTGGTTATTTTAATAATATTTAATTCAATTGGATCTCAAACGAGCATATTATTCGTAAATTTCATATTTCGTTATTCAATTTACTCATCATTTTGTAATTACATTAACGGCGTGTCACATTAACAAACATATTTTATAATAGAAAGCAAACGTATTACTTCGTATTATAATAATTTCTATTATAAAATCATTTATAAAACGAATAAATACTTTGATCTCTTTCTTTCTCTCTCTCTCTCTCTCTCTCATAAAGTATCTATTTACACGGTATAAATTTGCACGGTTAAATTTGTTAATACAAATTACACATTCTTTTTGCATAATTATTTGCCCGTTATGACAAAATTGAGCATTGAAATGTATTATGTCCGTTAAATAATTAGCATTATTATGTTTACAAATAAAGGTTCCGTCGAATGATCTCTTTCGTAAATTCGTACTCGTTGAAATTCTATATATTTTCGCATTTAATGTCGCCTATCTTTTAAGCAAATTCTATTTAAAATATCACAACATTTTGTCATTAATTTGAAAATATTTTGAAAAACAAGAAAAGTTAAGTTTTTTATTTTATTCAAAAGCTAAGACAAACAGATGTGAATTTGATACTAACTAAAGTAACATGATCCATTATTAATTAAATTCAACGAATCCTTGAAAATCTTTTACACTATTAAACTTTTTTTCTTTTAGAATAAAATTATCTGACAAAAATATTCAATGCTAATATCCTTGTTCTTCTTACAAAAATTATATTCACGTATATGAAAAACATAGAATGTTTTTATTATTTACAAAATCAAAGATTTTAATTATTTGAGATGCATAGAACAGGACCCATCGTCCTGAATCGTCCATTTTGTCGGTGAAATCATGCGAAACACATCATCAACCCCTAATACACGCTTCTAGTAAAGATCTAGGTTCTCCTCGTTAGAATAACATTTGCCGGTAAGTTCTATCGTTTGAGACCTCTTCCTCGACCTCCATACTACCCTGGCCACTAATTAGAGAATTCTATTCAATCGTTCCCCTCTTCGAAAGGGGATGGACTACGTCATCGGAATAACCAACCACTTTTCTTTACACTCACCATCAAATGTCTGATTTCAAAAGACTTTTAAATAACCCTAACTAAATCAAATCACTAGTTGAATTTACTACTCTCTATTCAATACAAAATAGGGTAAATAAAAATTCTAATGAAACTTGTGGATTTGATTTTGTCTAATTTCTTCAATTATTTTATTTCCTTTATTCTACTGTTTTTTTTTTTGTATCCTAAAAATAACCAAAAGACTAAATTAGCCACTAAATATCACAAATAATTTCAATGTGTCAATGATTCAACACATGTAGCTGATTTTTCATAAAGTTTATGCCGTATTAAAAGAAAAATTTAAAAACATTTGTATATTTTACCAAACGTTTGTTTGGGTTAAAAAACAATTTGAAACTAACATAGAAACAATCTTTTATTTCTGTCAAATTGTAACTTTTATTTTTCGACATAACATCTAAACTTGTTAACCTACCCTCATATTTAACAATTTAAATTAAATATATAAATCAGTTTAAACTTTTTGAATAATCTAACATCTTTGAACACATTAGATTAAATATTGAATGAAAGGAAAGCAAAACTAAATTAAACAACTCTTCACACATTTCCTGGTGTCCTAATGAATGGGTCACGTCGCGGTCGAAAATTTCCCGTTCTCTTTAACAAAGGTCGATGGGCTCAACACTTAGGGTTCGATTTGACAGATATTTTCAAAGTTTCTACTCTCCTAATTGAGAGAATATCGTACATAGCACGGATTTCATGCTAACGTAAAGGAAGGTATATCGGTGACTATTCTTCCTAATAAAAAGACAAAAACATCGATTTATATACTCTTCGATGACGAGAAGAGACGCTATTTCTTCGGGGACATCTTTGAAGTTCTTCTTAGCTTACCCTGAAGCCCTAATACTAGGATGACTGTATTTGACCCTGGGCGAGAATCTTTCTCACGCTCAAAGTGCTAAAGTCGAAGGTTCTGATGCCCCGAGACGGGGTCGTGGGAAGATTCGAAGAGGATTCTTCGTCCTTCTTCTTCTTATTCTTATTTTCTTTTTCTTACTGTATACAAGAGAGAACGAGAGAGAGAGAGAGAGAGAGAGAGACATAGGAGAGACCTTTGAACTTACCCAAGGAATTTCGTACCAGCTATAACATAAACACACACACGCGGGAACACCTTCATCGATAATTCTTAGCATGATAGGGATAACCCAAAAGAAGAAAGAGAGAAAACGAAAAGAAGAAAAAGATTTTCTATGTATGCATTTTATATGTCAGATTATGAACGTATCATTCATAAAATTCAACTCGACATAAAATAGGATAATAATTTCTATCCTTTTCTATCCATTGAAACATTTTCTTCAAGTAGGAAATGTATTCTTCCCAATATTTCCTGTGAAGATTCTACTGTATATTCTTCTGAAGATATATAACGTACATATATCGAGATTTATTCTATACCTTTTTTTTTTTTTTTTTTTTAAATTTTCTTTATCATATTCTTCTTTATCTTCTTGGAACGAAGGACTTATTCTATGTTTCTTCTCTCGTCGAAAATCTTCAAGCATGGATCGTTCCTACGACTCGTGGGAATCCAAGTGGAGATTCTACGAGCGTGAGAAAGCCGACGCAAGAAGGGAGTTTTCGATTCTCAGGGTTACTAGGGAATCATTTGATATCAGGAAGGTTACTTTCGATTAACGCATACTTGTCTATGATTTAGGGTATGTGTGTGTATGTTTCGATCATACATGGATCATTCGATCACAAGCTACAGCATTCATCATTTTTTCATTTAATTATATACGAAACTTACTCCTTCTCCAATTTTATATTCAAGTTCAAATATTAATTTAAAATGTTAAGCTCTCTCTCTCTCTCTCTCTCTCTCTCTCTCTCTCTCTCTCGATCACTTAATTGTATTTAACAAGGTTTACATTAAATTTTCTACAAATTTTTTAAATATATATTTATAATTCTAGAAAAGCCAAAATAGGGTGATAATTTAACTTGCCAATTGCCTGGTTGGATTTAAAAGTTTTGAGTCTAACATAGAAATAAGTTCTTTTATTAAAGAATAAAATTTCGTTTTTTGTTAAGGCTCCAAACTTTCCACTTACCCTTGTATAGAAAAAAAAAATAAAAACAATTGTGTCTATACGCGATAGACACTTAATTGATAGAGAAAATTGTGTACTAGGCAGCCATTTTGATAAAAGTATTGGATTCATTTTGTTGAATACCAAGGAATATTTTCTTTCAATTCTCTTCTATTACTTTTCAACCCCCGAGAGAACTCTTAGCCATTGATGAATCCTTGGTAAGCCTGAGAAGCAGAAGGTCCCTTTTGAGACACTGTTCTCACGCTCGTCCATGTTCGAATCTCTTCTCTACTCAGGTAGAAGTTATTAATCGTCTCAAGGAAACGCGGATTCCACCTTTCGGAGAATTCCTCCTCTTGGCACCATGTGGCGAGCACACATAAGTAATCTCAACGACGACAACGACGACGACGACGACGACGACGACACGATCTTGGGAATATTCTTCAAGATTCTTCTCCTATCTTTCATACTTCCTGTTTGTGAACCCATCATTATAAATTACATTTCAAAAATTACTGAATTAAATTGATGCTCGTATCTACTTTTCATTCAATCCATCATAAGAAACAAATCTTTCTACTTCCTGTTGGGATGATTAATCGTCAGAAAAAAAAAAAACATGGATTAAACGATAGAAACATTTTCGTACTTCCTGTTGGATCCACCACCCATCCTTTTTGTAAAAATAAAGAAAATTCGTATTTTCTTTTAAATGTGTAATAAACTAAATAGAAGATGACAAATTGAAAACAATATTTTGTTTCTTTTCTTTTCTTTTGTGTTAATCATTAAAAATAAAATAAATAATAATTAATAAATTTCTCATTTGAACATTTTCAAATTTCAACATTTTTTCAATCAAAGGAAAACACATATGATTTCCCGTTGATCTTATTAGGTCTAGCTAAAGAAGAAAAGGAAAAAGATATAAAAGAAATTATGAATGAATATTCCCATGTTGGCTCCGTGACAAAAAGATCGCGACGTTGGTTGGTCTTTTGCGTTATTGTCTCCTCTTCTGTCTCCTTGCGTAGAATATTCCCACGCTTCGTGAGAACGACTGCAATGCTTTCGTCGCTCGTTCGAAGTATAGAAGCATTTATGTATTTACGTATGTGTGTAACCGTATTCTATACGTGTACATACATACTCACTTACTTAGCATTGTCTTTGAAATTTACGATACTCGTTGACATTTTTCTGTCATATTCGAATATCATCAGTTTTAACGCAATAAATTCATCAATTTTTCAAATGTAACGATTTGAAACTGAATAATTTGAATTGAAACTAAATTCGAAACGTCGAATTTTTTTGTCCAAATTTTGTATCTTCAGGTCCAATTGATTATTCAAAATTTTTCATGATTTATCTATACATTTATAAGCTTGAAAAAAATGAGTAGAAATTTGATAGCATCAATCTAAATATGGGGAATTTTTAGAAGTCATCTGTCGAATATCGAAGAATGCCGATGCTAATAAAAACCGACATGCTATAGCGTATACTAAAGAAGTATTAACGGTGTTTGGCATGCGTGTGATAATCCTATACATTGTATATACCTCTATACATATAGATATATACAATGTATTTACTTAAAAAGTATTAAAGTACCGAAAGAAAGTCATTCGCCAAGACTGTCGTGGCTTTTACTGGAGCGTGAGAAAGACAATTTTCCAAGGATGCTGGAATGTTCTTCTCACGAACATCAGAGGACTATAACCTTTCAAGAGTTTACGAAGAAATTCGATCAAACAACTATCGTTACCTGATTATTTTCACAATAAGTCATCCCAAACTTTGCCCTCATACCCTTCAACTGGACAATCTTATTATACATTGTGCATCTTTTAAATCGATATTATTAGAATGAAATTTCTAAAATTAATTTTAACCCTAGCATTCACTGAACATATTCTTTTCACAAATAGCACATAATTTTGTTTTTCCTTGTACTGCATTATTATACCCTGAAGAAGGTAATAAAAGAATAACAATATAGCTTTGATTTTCCATTTCCGATGCAAAAATAAAAAACTACTTGAAGGATTGAAATGCAAAAAGATTTTTAATCGCATCTGTGAAGTGTTTGTTGCTAAAATGTTAAATAATTTTGAAGTTTAAAGTGAGCTTTTAGGTATTCGTAAACACAACTAACGAAATTACTTTCCGAACAATCTAATAAATTAATTTAAATATTTAATACTTTATACACACACACACATGCAATTACGTAAATGCAAATTAGTATTCCATTTTCATATTCTCCATTATTAAAGTATACTTTTACACGCATATATCTGTACATGTAAATGTATAGAGAAGTTTGTAGGTATTTGTAGTGTTTCATTTCGAAACGATCCAGCTAGTTCTACTATCCTATTAATATTACGCACGGTGAAGAGATACGCGTGACCCTACACGTGTACACCATTTGTAAGGTCTTACACACATACACGCATACATATATATCTACACATGTTTACGTGCCAACACAACATATACTCAAAAAGAAAAAAATAAGGAAAAAAAAGAAGAGGATTATTGAACGACTAATCGATTTATTCATTTTCCTTCAATGAAATCATTCAATCAAAGAATAAAAATCAGGAAAAAAATGATTACTATGTGTAGCACACCTGTTTATAGAATCCAACGCACTGCCTAAACTTCTCTACTATCCTGATCTATATTTACATGGAGTTACGTCACCACAGTCCATAATCAAATATCCAACCATTAACGTAAACTTAGAAATAAACTAACTAACAAAATAAATCAAACAAAAATACTAATGAAAGTTAAAATTAGATTACATATATCTTCTATGAAAACAATACTTTAATACTTTCTTAAATTGAATTCATTTTAATAAGATTCAAAAATATTGTCTATGTTTGACAATCATCGATCTATTAGATTCGAAATTAGAAATCAATAAGATATCAGCCGATCGATAGAAGTAAACCAATGTAATAGTAAATAAAATCATACTATCTGAGATCATCTACTATCCTGATCCTAGTTTACACGTCATTACGTCAAAATACGTTATTACGACGAAATTAAATCTATGGGATTTATCCTCGGCATAGATTTGAAATAACAGAAAAATTTCAACTTCAATGATATCACGAAGCAACCAATTTTTGCATTTTTTTTTTTTTTATTACACTGATGATTTTTAAAAGAAATACGCACGTGTACGTTTAAAAATAAAAATAACGAGGAACGAAAGGAATGACGAATGAAAACAAACAATAACAGAAAAAATACACACGCACGCATAGAAACACATACGTGATTACTTAGGTATACATGAAACCATTGAAAGAGGAGAAAGATCATCGACACGAATGACCGTTCCAAATCGTACACTACCTTGAAATACCTGTTATCCTGATTCTAGTTTGCACGGAGTCATTACGACGACAATAGAAACACGACATCGATGATGTCTACTGACATGCTCTCTCTCTCTGTTTCGATTTTATCGATATACCAAAAAAGAGTTAAAAAAAAAACAGAGAGAAAGAAAGGAAGGGAGATATATATAGATATATACGTGAAAACATTAAATATTGCAACACACCAGCTACATTTCTGCCCCTTCATTTTTCTACTATCCTAGCAACATCTATACCACAATCGAAATTTTGGAACTCTGATTCTAGAGGGGATTTCTATCTTTGTTTCTTCACATATGTTTATCCTAGTATTATTAATGGATAATATAACAATAAAGAACATAAAGGACAGAAAAAGATCACATTTGACAAATTTATGCTTCTTTGTTTTTCTATTATCTTTATTACCTGTATTTATTCAATAACATTTAGGAAATTTGATTTCTTTGACCACATTCTTATATTCATTCCAAATTTTTCTGAAAATACTATATCAAAAGTGAACAAGATTAACAAGAAGGGATGAGGGTTGACAAAGTTCCTGCTTCTTCGTTGTTCTTAAATAAAAAATTTTTTAATTTTTAAATTTTCTTTTTATTTCTTTACTCGTATATTACACACATTCACAATATTGTAAATAAAAATTTAGATTTACATAAAATATAAATCTAATTAAGATTTTGCATTAATAAGTTATATTTTTACAAGTATACACCAAATAATAGCTTATACCAAATCTAAACAAATTTTAAACTCTCACAAATCTATTATAGTTTACCTAGAGCTTGTGTTGTGAAAGCAGCACGCGACTGGCACGCGACCATTGAACGACCCTCCTGAAGCAAGTGTTAGCACAGATGTGTATATCCGTGAATATACACATCACCAAAGAAGGTATAGAACAGGTTCTTACCTGAACTCATAGGTAGAACGGACACGTGCCATGGCAAAAGGACAGGCCTTCACTCTCTTATAAGATATTTAATTCTCCAATAAAATCACACGAGAATAGAAAAAGTAAGATAGAGTGAGATAGAGTGAGATAGAGAGAGAGAAAGAAAGAGAGAGAGAAAGATGGAGAAAGAGTAAGTGAGAAAGATAAGGAGTGAGAGAGTGAGAGAGGGAAAAAGAGAATTGAACGAGTGAGTAAGTAATAGCGAAAGTGAGATAAAAAGAATCTACCTTCTCGGCTGATCTGTTCTCCTGTTGAAAATGGTACCAGATTTCTTGGCAATCGCTAACCCTTTCGATCGATCTACCAACAAAAGAAATAATTTTATTGCTCGTTACGAGTGGACAAGCCTGCTTTTTTGTTCTTGTAAAAGGATAGTCGTGCACGTTCAAGCAAAATGGTGTCGGTGGCTATTTCAAAGGGCTCGTTTCAAGGTCACTCTTCAAGAAAGATACTTCTATCTATACCATATGTGTAATTACCTGTTACCATTTATGAAATCCTGCTGGAGTTACGTCGGAAATTAACCCTTTCTCCGGTATTGAAGTTATTCGATAGAAATAATTTCTCTCCCTTTGTCTTTGTCTTGTTCGCGTTTCTCTTCTCTGTCTCCATCTCATGCCATCCTTCTTGAAAGCTCCTTAATATTTCTACGTTCCTGTTATCCAGTCTTTGATTAATTCGTGTTTACAACCTACTTCACGCCTCTCTGTGGACTTAAACGGGCCATTAACCATAACAAAACATAATATCGATGTCTTCGAATCTCAATCTTAACCCTCATATTCTCTTTAGTTAATCATCTTTCATCCTCCAATTCTTCTTTCTTCTTCTCCTAATCTTATTCTTATATTTAACGTTAGTCCTCTTATTCTTATTCTTTACCACTACTTCCTTTCTTCCTGCAACACACATACGCACTCCGCAAACTGATATTCAATACCATACGCACTTTCTATGATACATACGTTCCTGATAAGTTGAGGATACAAAATTTCCGTTAACACGATTTCCAAAGTTCGTTTTAACACGATTTTCGTTCGTTGCACGTGGCTACAACAATCGATGAGATGCACATGACTATTTCTCATCTCAATCATTTGTTATTTATATTTTTCTATACCTATTTTCATTATTATTATTATTATTTTCAACCGAATTAGTTGAAATATTAACAGTAAAATATCTAAAATAGAACTCATTACCAATTATCATGACCGAGTTTTATTGATTTACTTTGCTTATCACACGTGTAATTTATTTTCGTGTAAACTACCCAAAGATTAATCAATACGTTTGTTATAAAATTGTTATTTAAAAGTCACATATTATAGTGACAGTGGATTATTATTTATATGCGACGTTTCAATGAGTATTATATATCAATTTATTTCATTCGAATTGAAATTTTATATTTCCATTGTATTACTGATTAATATGAACGTTTGAAAATAATTTCATTGAATCAACGAAATTGTGATTTATGTCTTCCTAACACTCAAAAATTCTAATACTGGTAGCAATAATAAAATACTGGTGGTGGTTGTAGTGGTGTGAGAGGAACCACAGCCGAAATCCAACAAAGTTTCTTAACACTCATACTATCCTAGTAGAATATCTTGTACTAATTTATATTTACAATTCCATTCACGCCTCCCAATGAACCGTGACAAAATAATAAAGACCTTTTCCACGTCCATAACTTCGAAATATATTATTATTCCTATTTGTCACACACAAAGGGATGACTAATTTGTTTTTTTTTTTTTTTATTAAATAGTTCTCACTCTTCCTCTTCTTCCTTTCTCTTGCTCTTCTCATGAAAACCAGCAGCCAATTTCGTATTCTTATGTTTCCCTATTCTATGGGGTACTCAAGGTATCCGTTGAAAAATTGTAGAAGAACAATAATCGATCGTAGGCACACATTTTTTTCCATACATTCTTTCCAATTTAATGAGCTTTTTTTTTTTATATATATGATTAGTTTTTTTTTTTTTTTATGCATCATTTAATTCGATAATATTGTGTATTGTTATTTTGTTATTTATTTCAAATACTACAATTATTAAAAATATATTTTGCAAATATTGAGATTAGAGCATTGTTTTGAAATAAATTTAGTAATGTTAACAAAATTATAAAATAGTTAAAATTATTCATTTTTCTTCTAATTTTATGATATACTCTAATTTACTTATACTTAAATTCTATAATTATTTTATTACCTATATACAGTAAAACCTGTTTGTTTGTGCGGAGGATATGAATCGAATAAAATAAAAAATCGTACAAAAATAAAATCGCATAAAAAAGGACCGCACAAACAAACAGGTTTTACTGTAATTTAATTTGTAATTTTTTATTTAAAAAATCTTATCTAAAATCCTATTCGAAGAATACACCCCCAAAAAATTGCTAAATTGTATAATAAAAAAATGTCTATTGCTCTCAAGTAAAGTTTGCTCACGCATTTAAATACTTATTTAAAATTAATCACATTTTTTTTTTTTTCATCATTTGCTACAAATTCTATTTCTTCTTTTATACAATATCCAATGGTTTAACCTAAAAATCCCCACAATAATCGGATGAGAAAAGGAACGGAGTATATATTTTAATTTAAAAGCCTGTGCCATTGGAGAATTGAACTTTCAAAGATTTCATGTTACCCTAAGAACGATGTTTACTCGAATCGTTCTCTTGAGTGGGCACGAAGATAAAAATTATGTTAGCTTGACTAGTCAAGAAAACCATATATGATCAATGGGAGGAGTGGTATGTGCTTTCCATAAAGACCAACGTGTTAACCAAGCATCACATGATCCCCTATTCTTCGAGAACGTCAAAGTAGTGAGACAGTCTGCAACCCTTTCTCTCCAACATTCGTGCACAATAGAAAGCATGCGATATATATTTATTCTTCCTTTCTAGCAACTAAAACCGGTTCTTCTTCTTCTTCTTCTTCTTTCTTTATCTGTTTCTCTTTCTCCATTTATATACGCCAATTTGATTCAAAACAATAATTATAATTTTTTTAAATGATAAAAAAGCAATGGAAAGATTCATTTGAACATTTGCAAAAATATATTTAAAAATTCTATTTTTATGTTTTGATTAATAAAAAGTTAATATTGTAAACCAACAACGAGTTGTACGGTACGTTGAACTCAAACGATTGCTTGCTGCATACAAGTTGCATTCTTGGAATTCGAGGCAACCATCTGGTGTGACAATTTTTTTCCCCAACATTCCAGTCTCGTGCGTGCGACGCGTGCAAGGCCGTGTAAGATAATCCCCACCATAATTCTCAGTCATTAATCGAGTCAAGCATGTTTCGTCGATTAATTTAGATCAGTGATTCAAACGTTAAAATTTATTTTCATAAAAAAAAAAACAAAAGATGCTCAATATTTTAATTAACAATAAGGAAAATTATAATACACATATTAACAATTAAATGTTTCGAATTTTGAAAATAATTGAAATGATTCAACAATTTATGCAATAAGGAGAGATCTATTGAAAATAAATTTCTAAGAAAAGTATTTCAAATTGTTAATATCAATAAATATAATTAGGTTAATTTGAAGGAGGAATAAAAGAAAAAAGGGTAGAAAAATGTGACGAAGGGTTGAATCGATAGAAGAGGTAAAAAGACGAATAACTTTCTCGTAGCTCATGATCTCTTGGTATTGGAAGCGCCATGCGCCTTCGCAGTTTTCCCACGAGTCCTCCCTTTGTTCTCACGCGTTTATATATTGATCCAGTTATCGTCTCACAATAACTTTTATTTTCATTTTTTTCTCTGTCTCTTTTCCTTTTTTTCCTTACATTCTAATGAAGAGAACACATTTAAAACACTTCGAAATATTACAAATATGTTGACATATTTTGCTAATATTTACTATAATATATTAATATTAATATAATAATAAATTATATAGTTTAAACATAGTTTATATTATTTATTTATATTCAATATTATTATCTTTCATCAAACTATCAAAATTTATAGGTTTAATTTTATAAATTATATTTTAATATTTACATTGGACAAAGCTTCCATTATGTTAAACATTTTTTCAAATTATTATATTTATATATAAAATGCAAATATGCATTTAATTATTCATTATTATTGGAAATTGTATAGACTGGTACAAAAGAATCGATTAAATCTACAATAAAAATAGTAATTGTTGCTTCATGTTGCTTCTCTTCCGCCATTTTGTTTAAACCCTTATACCCAGAACTTCCGATTCGCTCTTTTCCACAATGTTGGAGACATCAACTTCCTACGATAGCATGAAGTCCCGCTCGCCGAGAGATTCAAATTCTCGCTTTCCTGGAGTCTCTCCCACGGTAAGATCCCGTGGGAACGATTTAATTGGCCTGAGAAAAGTCTCCACTCCTCCTCTTCCTCCTCTTCTTCTTCTTCTTCCTCCTTCTGATCTTCCTCCTTCTTCCTCTTCTTCTATATACTCTTGGAAGAATATTGTTGGCAACTTTTATTATCCATCCTGGGGAACCTATCGAGGATCTTTTAACCTCTCGTGTCGAAGATCGTCGGCATCCACGACCCCTCGAATTCGATAAACCTTTCTCGTAAAACTTGACCCTTATCTTCCTTCCAATGCTGGCTCACGCATCCTCTTAAACATTTAACTTGTATTCATTTCTTCAATGATCGTAATTTCATCTCCAATCATTTTATTTGTTCCGATCGCCTAATTTGTGTCAAATAAATAAATCATTGGAAATAAATCAAAAATAATAGAAATAACATAGAAGATAGTATTTTAATTATAAACACATTTTCTTAAATATTAATTAATTTAATGATATTATAGAATTGAATTGTTTGTGAATTTGAACTTGTTCAATTCATAGACGAAAAAACGTTCTTCTAGCTAACCCCCGATATCGCATATCCCGTCTGGAGATACTTTCTCACGGATTGGCTCGTGCTCTTCCCGAAGACTCTGGCTTTTCTTCCCACAGAGAAGATAGAAAGAGTCGGGAACACATCAGGAGGCGTGGGATAGTTCGTCCCTAAGGGCAAACCAAGCGATCCGTTTCAGTAGTAGGCGTACAGAGCAACGAAAGAGTTTCAAGAACAATCCTCCTCATCTTCATTCTCTCTCTCATCCCCCATTCATCCCCACATCCTTTTCATCTTCCTTTATCCACGAATGGCGTCATTCCGTAGCTTCTTAACCCTTTTTCTATTCACGAGACACAATTTTTATGTATAACAAATCTGACTATTTGTAAATGCACCCCCAATCATCCCTCAATTAAAAATTGTCCTGAAAGTCTATACAATAGCCATGCAAAATATGATATGGTTCATATTTGGATGGGTTGACAAGTTTTGAGAATGTTTCGAGAAATAAAAGTGATTTTGTTCAAAAATAAAATTATTTCTATGCTGAACTCAAAACTTTTCAACCTATTTCTAAAATTATAATACTATTCTCTTAAAATCGAAAGAAAATTAAATATTACAAGTTTTGCAATGATTTCTAATAAATTTGTAACATCAAAATAGAGTTTAATGTGAAATTATTTCAAACAGTATCCCTCACAGTTTTTTGTCTGTAAATTCTTGAGACAAATCTTGAACCAGTTTGGTTCACACGTTGACTTGAAAAAAACCTTGTCCAGTTTCAAGAAGTAAACGATATCATTTTCATGTTTCACTGTATATTCCACACACACACACACACACACATGTAGACACTTTCCTGCAGGATGCGAATACGTTCCCAAGCATTCCCGTGTGAAACATTCTTTTTCTCTTTCACTTTTTTTCTCTCTCTCTCTCTCTCTTTGACTCTCTCTGTCTCTCTGTCTCAGTCTCTTCTTATTTTTCTTTTTCGCTTTCTTTGATCGTGAGAATCTTGACGACTTCAGGGGAAACAGATTCCCAGATCGACCAGGAGACCATGCCATGAATGTTGGTAGTTGCATTCCATCGATATCTACCCCTTACGTGCTTTTCCTCTACACTTCTCTCGATTTTATAAATATATTTCTATTTTTAATACCATCATGAATCAACGTATCATTATATCTACCCCCACATCTAATTTATAATCAAAATCATATAACCGAGACCCAAGAAAATCATCTAATGCATATCTAATACAATCGACTTGTTCAAAAAACTTGTATGCACCATAAAATAATTTATATGATTTTTACTTTTATTTTTTTTTTTTTTTTTTTTTTTTTTTTTTAATTACATATTCATATTTATAATCATTAGCGAATTTTATTGGTTATTTTTAGAAGTACATAGAAATATTAATAAATATTTATTAATATATTTATTCAAGATTATTGATAGACGAGGGTGCATTGAAAAGTTTTGATAAAACTAATTGTAAGTTTGACCGAAAATAACAATTATTTCTATGTTGGACTCAAAATTTGTATCTTTTCTATCAAATATCTAATAATTATCTAACAATTATATACTCCAATTCTTCCTATATCGAGAAAGACGATTTATTTATCTATTTATAATTTTATATAAATAAAAATAAAAATTTATATAATCAATCTTTATTATTGTACGTGATTATTTTTAAAAGTTTCAAAGAGGGCATACGAGTACAGATTATACATAAATATCTTAATTGTTTTACTAACTCGTACTTTATGCAAGCCTGTTGCTTGTACAACCTTTTCAGCCCTTCGTTCAGCTTTTTCTCACGCTTGGTTCCCACACTCTTAGAAAGTTTTTTTTTTATTGTTAAAACCTTAGAATCACCAAAATCTCTTGTTGCTTTCATTCGCTAGGAGAAAGAGGAGGAGTCTAAATTTGACGATGCCATGGGAATTCCACTCGAAATTTTTACCTCTTTTTCGTGTCTTTACAAAAAGATAGGAAAAAAAAAGATATTAAAAAAAAGGAAGCAGAAAAATCATTAACTCGAAATAACCTAAGACCCAACGCCGATTTTATGGTCCTCTTTTCAAGACACCGCCTACACTGTTCTTTTTTCTTTCTTTTTTTTTTTTTATAGCGTGAGAACATTTCTACGAGCAGTCTTCTCAATCTTTCGTGTAGGTTCTCCTAAAGATTCTTTCATGTGATTATGGAATCTATATAATATAGTATGATTTATGTACAACATCCAAATTATTCAAAAATTGTCATTGTTATTATTGAACATTTTCTGAATTATAAACAATCATTTGACAAATGAAACGAGTGACATCAAACGTAAACGTTAACGTAACGAATTCACCAACTGGCAAGCGTCCATCCCTCTTTGAAAACAGTTTTAGTTTTCAAAGAAGAACTGACATACTCTGGGAATCATCGATATTTCCCATACTCACCATGAGTGAACAACGAGAACGCGAGTGGAATACGCAACCGTCTTTGGTTCCCACCGACCAAACCTTGTGAACTGGAACAATTCCTAAAAGTAACTTCAAATCATTGTACCATAGTACTATTATTTATGTGTCATAATATAAAAATGTTATTAATTACAAATACGAGATTTTCAATAATCTATAACAGTACTCATTTGATCCATAAACAATTTTTCAATGCATAAAATTGATATAATCAATATTTATAGATTATGTCACTTGTACAACACTTTTAATGATTTAGAATGATTTATTCCGAACATCTAAACCACATCATTTCAATGATCTATAAATACTTATTAATTAGGTTAGAAAAATTTCCTGTATGTTTTTCATATTTTCATGAGATCAGACAAACCTAACCAGTCACACTAATGCTAATTACGTATTCAAATACTACCCTGTCGGGAGCGTGAGAAAATCGGTGAAATTTTCATGCGGAACGTTGTCACCGGTAGACAACGCACACGTACCAATGCTATACTTACTTCTGAATAATGCAAGGCTCATGCGAACATGAACGATTTGCACAGCTATATGTTCAACGTACAAATACGTTCTTCGTGTTTACGAGCGGTAATGTTATATGCCCGAAGTAATACGAGTTTGACTAGTATATTACTATCAAGTGTGACTCATCTGACGTAAATAAGCAAAAATGTTTCGAAATATTTTTTTTAATTTGACGTATAAAAATGTTCATCTCGTTAGATTAATCCAGTTAATGTGAATTAAATAAATTCTTCATATAGAAACAAAAACATTAATATATTACTTATAAATTAGCATTTTATGAAATGCATTCACACGACAGACCATTTCCATTAAATTTAAATTTACATACCCTTTTTTAATCGATCTATTATATCTTTTCTATTTTTATATCGACCTTTTCCAAATGACCATTTAGTTCGATTAATCGACGTAGCAATTCTACACCAATAAATTAAATTTGCATTGAAATCTCCGGATTAGATGTCTTCGTTCTCAGTCATCTCCTTCTCTCCTGATCCCTTTTAACCGAATACGCCACTTGTCTAAGCAACCGAACGTAGCGCGCCTTAACCTACTTTTGGGTGTTCACCACCTCCCCGTGTTCCATACTTTCCTGTCAGTTTACTTATTAATTTAGATTATGTCGTGCAAGAGCTAATTGCACTGAAACATTCAATTCGCTTCACTGCATTCTAATTTCTCACCCTACCTCTCTGACTTTTCTAAAAACATCGATTTTAAGTATATCGAGTAGTCTCCATCTGTAATACTGGATTTCATTTATTTCATATTATCCGAGACTGTTGATTAGAATAAGGTAGAATGTCTGATACGCATAGAAATATTTCTTGTAGAAAAAAAAAATATATATATATATATATGTATAAAAATAATATTTTTAAAATATCTTACTTTTATTCAAACATTTTCACCTAAATAAATATCAATAATAATAGAATTATTTATAAAAGAACAATGTTAAGAATATTACTATAAACATTAATACTCTCTCTACTATTTACATATAATAAATACTATTACATAAAATATAAGAAAAATAATTGAATGCTCGCTGAAGTGCCAAACGCGAAGGAATTCTCAAGTTGGTATAACGCACAAATAACACACACATATACAAAGACGTTGGTTCACACGTAAAGTATGCGCAATAGGTAGGCTTACTACCAGCCGAAATTCTCGTAGGCTACCCAGGTATCGTGTCTCGCTCTTCTGCTCTCCTAGTAAAGTGATACAGTTTATTGGACTTCTTCGGATTGGAATGTGCCGTCAATGACATCCTTATCTCAATTTCTCAATAGAAGGTAAGGGTGTTATATAGGGTACGTGCCCAATATTAGTTTTCTGATAGGCTTTTATGATTTGGCACGTATGCGCACGTACCATTTACCGTTATAGCGGATGAACAGCAGGTAGTAGTATACGTAGAAGTGTTAGTTGGTTAGTAGGGAGATTTCAAGTATCCGAAGGTCGAACGTATATGTATAACGTGTTCTATGCATCTGTGTGCGTGCGTACATGTGCGGACACTCTAAAGAAGAGACATGATCTACCAGCTGTATTTTTATACTCTGCTGATAAATCGACTATGCCTGGTCGACAAGTGCCGAGTCAAGAATTTTAGTTAGTTGATATATTTATAAGAATCAGATTCTTCCATATTTGGTCATTCAATTTCTCCTCTGCCATATTTACGCTAATTAAATTCAAACTATTTTTACGGATAATGAAGTAGAACTGAGAGAAATAATTTTGTGTAGATTATGTATGAATAAATTGTTGATATCAGATATAAATTATTTACAAATATTCGTCAACTATCATCTTTATTGTTTGTATATGAACCATTTATGTAATTTATATAGAGAATAGTACATATATTTTATCTTATTTTCTACCATTTAAACATCTTTCATGAGAAACATCTTTCAATTATCTAATTTTCATTTATTTTAAGATTAACAATAAAATAATCATTTATAAATGCGTACACAGACAAAATATGAGAGTTCTCAGTCAGCCATATAACGATTTAGTTTAAAACAAATAGATATCCACATTTGATTGGCTAAGTGTTGACAAAAATGTCCAATAAATGTGTAAACCGAAACAAAATGTCCGACTAACGAATAGAATCTAAGTAAAAAACAAATAAGAACAAGTTCCGGAGAATGGAACGAAACGTGAGCATCCTGCCACGCCCTTCGAACATGAAAATGAATCTGATTGGTTCGGAGTTGAATCAAAGGCCAACATACACCGAGTGTAGCCTAAAACGTTACCATGGCACGTTAGCTTTCTATTTTCTCCTGAAAGCCTGGTAGGCCTGTCAGCTGGTCCCATTTTTTCTTGCTTCGCCCAAAATTATTATCCTTTCGATAATTCCAAACTGTTCGTAAACAGACCTCAGTATAGTATACTGTAACGCATATAGGCTTGTCTTTTATTTATTTTTCTTCTCTTCTTCTTCTTCATCTTCTTTAGTTTATTTTAGAATTCCTTTCCTCATCTTTCGTCGTTTGAATCCCCCCAAAATACCACATCGAATTGTTGCTTTCCTATTACCCCGTGGCATTTAACTTGCCCATGGCTTACAATCGTTGGCCTGTTGACCAAATGAACCTGTTTATCTGTCTCCTCTTTTATCCGCTTGGTATATATAGATGTATGTATGAATATGTGTACGTTTCTTCTTCGAACCCAGAACGACAGCCAACTCGTTCCTAGTCGCCTAATCGAAAAATAGCCTCATTATCGATCTTTCTCGATCGAGAGATCTTCCTGTACATATAGATCCTGATCGAACGATCTGAACGAGTCTTTTGTAATCCTTTATTTTGTACAAAGTTTTACAAGTTTTGAATAAGTATTCAATAGTACAAAATACACACTTGACACTTTCCTGCTCACATTTCTTCATTTTTAACATTTGATAAGTACATGTTATTTGAAATTATACATCATTTGTAAAAATATTGAGATCAGGAATAACAAAGCAAGTAATGCAAGTAAATACTTGCATCATGTTACACGAGTACGAAGGGTCGAATAAAGGAAGAAAGAGAGAGAGAGAGAGAGAGAGAGAGAGAAGGAGGCAACCCTAAGTAATTCCTTACCCTTCATACCCGCCTGTTCAGAAAACCAACCAAATTTAGACCTACAAAGGGCCAAGGGTTCCCTGAACATTCCAAGTACAGGACGAAGGAAGAGAAGCAAATACTTGACCTACCACATGGTGTGCTCGTGTGAGGACAAGGGCCAAGTAGATTGGTCAATAAAGAGACTCGTTTCACATCCAGCTCTTCATGCTCGCCTAATCAACGGTCAAACGAATAATTTGTAGAGTACCAAAGCGGGACTACTCGTTAAATCTATGGAATAATTTTCTTCTCCTTCTCGTTAAATTTTATAAGATTCCTCGATAAAAATGAAATAAAAGGAATAATAAATCTTCTGCATAAAATGGTCATCATAACTAATGTAAGCTTCTTTTATCATCTATAGGCTACCAGCACTCGGTATTCAA
Organism: Polistes dominula; assembly: GCF_001465965.1. The sequence goes on from NW_015149016.1 coordinate 568,872, forward strand.
CAGTCAATCGACCATACAAGTCGGTGGCAGATGGAACCAAGACAAGGGAAGGGTCGAGAGACCATTTTTGGGAGTTATCGCGGGTCTTGTGGTCAATAGTGAACGAATCTTAGAACTGGCTGCTGCCAAGAACAGTCGAATTACTACCAGAGGTGACGTTCAACTTTTACCTGCTGGAAGTCTCCTAGATCGGGCTGCACCTTTGCAAAGAATGCAGCAGGTAAATTAATAACTACAATTTTTCTGCTAGCCCAAGCAACGTAATTTTTAATACAACTTATATATGTATTAAACAAAACGAAAATCTAATGCTAATAAAGAAATTTTTGACAATGTCTATACCCAATCCAAGTACCATAGTTGAACCAATTTTCTGTATCGTAGACTCCAGCATCTGGTTTCCCAGGCGTGATGGACGATCTAATCTTTTCCGGTGCCGGAAGTGGATGTGCCGGTGACGACGAAGACGAAGAATGTACTCCCATTTACGAGCCTGGTTCCGGTAAGTGTAAGTAAACATTTCCTCGTGGGTGTAAGTAATTTCCTTCGTCTCTTCTATTCTATCTCATTCGGGGTCGATATACTGTTCGACTAGTTTGCTCTTCCAACGCCAGATGGCATACCTTAATTTCGTTCTATGTTTAAATTTAAAGATTTTATTGTTAATGGGAATCAACATTGTTAACAAAATGATGCATTTAAGTTGCATGACATTCATTTCAATAAATTGTTAGATATTATGGAGAAATTGTTAGATATTTATGCATGTTTTTGAGGATGAATCAGTAACTGCTTTCTCGCAAGTACTTGTGCATCGGTCGTTTACTATATAAGTCCGTGGCAGATCAAGAATGTCGTGTAGTATGAAAGGAGAGCCGTTTAGCACTCCCCTAGACAAGGATGGAATACACATATAATGGTAAGGCACTGTCGCCTTTGGCGGCTCTTACCAGATTTTTTTTTAAACTATAATTTTCATGTACATATGAACTTGCACAAATAATCAGAAATTTTTCAATAATTATACATCAATTATTATATTTATAAAAATCTTTCCAATTGTTACTTATCACAATCAATGCTTTTTTATCTCTTCTCAGTAAATGTAATTTAAATGCAATTTGAAAAAACAAATAGATTATTAATCTATAAAGAAAATTATATATAAATCAAATAATTTAGATAAATATTTAATATTATTTTATTATATTGTTTTAAATGAAAGATACAGAAAATGTATATTATCATAATTTGTACGTTAGACACCTTATTCTTGTTAGATAATTTTAAAAATTATTTAACATATTTTAAATAAAGTTTAACAAATTTAATATCCGATGCTTGACGAGATCATTTTTTTATTATCATTTGCTCTTTCTTCGTAAATGTTAAAAAGATCTGCACGTTATTCAACTAACAGTGTTCTCTCTCGAACCAAGAATATCAACAAAAATTGTAATTTAATATGTTCATTTTAATCCAATTTTTTATTGGCTGTATAAATAATAAAAAAAAAATTTATATTACTTTTCGAAATATTATTAATAACATTGTTATGCTTTCATAATAAATCACAAACAAACAATGAGAAAATAATCCTTTAACACAGTTTCATATTTTTTGCAAATATTTCTAACTTATTTCTAAATTTCTTGGCACCAGTCCATAATTAGTCCAACAAAGTATGGATCGATACCAACGACCATTTGCAATCATGTCTTGTTGAATGGGCAAAGTTCCAAACTAAGAATGAGCCTAACATTACAGCTCACATGATGACTTTTTACATTGTCCTTCTTTCTCCTTGTAATTTTTCATTTTAATCAATGAAATGTAAACAAAAAAAGTTAAACAAATTTTTACTCATATAAATCAATAAATGTTACAAAAAGAGAAATATTTTATATAAAATTACTCACCTCAATGTCATAAATTAATTTTATTTAATTAACGTTAATTAAATCCATATAATAACAACAAAAAATACTGATATGACAATTAGTCGAATAATTAAACATTTTCATGTAAAAATTCACGCATATTTTCTCATCGTTTCAAGATATAAATAATAATTATCATTTATTCAAGATAAATTAAAATATTATTTTATAATAAATAATTAAAAATTATTATATTATATTATATTATATATAAATTTATTTATTATAATAATATATAAATTAAATAAATCGCATCTTCATGATTTTCTTTTCTTTTATTAATCGTATTTATGAAATTTTGATTGAAGCGTTACACGCATGTCTATGATATTTATATGCACACACATATATGTACACATTTAACATTCCTAGATACACAGATACTTAATTATACGTAAAATTTGGAGAAACAAGTATATACTGTGTACAAACACGTCACTGGCATTGTCGTCAACGATATAGAAACAGTAGGACGTTTCTCATTAGCAATATCGCACGTTTAAATGTCAACATCAGGGAGAGAGAGAGAGAGAGACATTACGTTTGGTATTGTCGTCACGTGTCCATAGTTAATTTTCGTGTCATATCAAGCTCGCATTCGTGTCCGAATCGGAATTGTTTAGGAAACCACGAATGCGTGTCACTTTCATGTACAAACAAACAATCTCTATTTAATCATTTATTTACCTTCTTGATTAACACTTATCGATTTCTATAAAAATACATCTATGATTTTCAAACAATCTATCATTCTTATATCAAATATTAACAAAATTAAGCAACGTTTTAAAAGATTTAATTAGTCTATTCTATTCGCTCAATTTAACTCTTTCGTTATTAGCTACCCACATACGGGTTGTCTATATAAAGAACCATATATTAAACGACCCCTATATGTTCTCTACGCATAAATGATTTTTGAACAATTTGAAGAAACGTACACACATTCCTTGAAAAAAAAAAAAATAAGTATAAATACATAAATATAAAACATACCACTCATAATTGAAGTTGACAAATAAATGTACTTTGATTAATCGATAAGTATTGATTTTTTCTTGAAAATATCCTGTTTCTCCGAATGTAATATATAATAATTCTAAAAGTTTATATTATAATAATGAAATGAATATAGTTTATTAATTGTTATTTTTAAAAATGTTTTGCAGACGATTTGATAACACCGGTCTACGTGGCACCAACGAGATTACCAACAACTTCGAGACCAAAACATACCAAAGATAATATTCAAGAACGACCCTCGTGCGATGACGAAGAAGAGGATTGTGAAGAAGGTTCAGGAGAACCTGGAACAACCGAGGAAATAGTCGTCACTTCTACCACCGGTCCGTTTCCAAGGAAATTGAACAAAATTTGTCCTCTATTGCCACTCCTACGCCAATGCTTATCGATCCTACAACCTACTCATTTACTTTCCGACTACGCATTCGCTTTATTCGCGAGTAGAGTATTTCCAAATCCCTAGAAAAAAAAAGGTTGGATATTTCTTTTAAGTTTATTTTACTCTCTATCTGTGTTTATTTTATATCAATTATTTTATTAAACACAATATTAGCAATACATAAACATATTTAATTGACTTCAATATTTCTTTCTATGCACATACGCACACGTACTGCACGATCTATATAACATCAGCTTCACATTCATTCTATGGATCATTTATACATAATTTTATGCTAAATACAAGTTAATTTGTCATACAATGTGTATGTTCACTGTAACGAATTTCTCATATTATCATTCAAGCGTAAAAACAAAGTTATTCTACAAACATTGAAAAATGTATATTAAAATTACTCTTATTTCTTAGAATTCTTGCCGTTATATTAAAACGTATCGAAGTTTCTATTAAATGTTACAATAATGAAGTTTAAAGAGTGAGATAAATAAACGGTCAATCAGAGCTTTCGAAATAAAAAATACTTTTAGGATATGGAAATACTTGTACCTTGGTGACGCTCGTTCTTTCTTTCTCTCTTTCTCTTTGAGCTTGAATATCCCTAAGCCGTATGCGGTGAAAGCTCCGCCAATCCGGTCGCCACAAGCTTGGTTGACCGTCGCAAGCATAGTCGAGTAAGCCCCTTCGATAAGAGAGACACTGAAGACTACTTCTTTCAGTCTGCCATATCTACATCGTAGCGCAATATCCTCGGGCTTCCTCTTTGGCTTCTAAAGAGACACCCCTACAAACCTCTACAAACCCCTACAAACCCCTACATGCATACAACACATTCTCTTATACACATATACGCGAATTCATACACTTGATTTCTCTATTTCAAAGAAAATTATTGTGAGTAATCAATGAGTGATCAGCTTGAGAGCAAACATCACACGAAAGAGTAGATAAAAAAAAAAAAGAAAAACAGGAAGAAAGCTTACTAAGCCTCTTTTTAACTCCCACCCCCTTTTTCTAACTTTTTTCCCGGCGTGACAGCAGACACGAGCAGCCCAGTGACGTACACGACCCTGAGGGAATATTCCACGAGTCACAGCAGCACTCAACACAGTTCGACGACATCCTCCTCCTCATCTTTGTCACCATCGACCCCAACACGGGAATTCGTCACTGTTTCCGGGCAATACAATGGTTCTACAATCGACACGGAAACTAGTCATAGCAGGTAAGCTTTTGAGTGTTCTAATATAATTAAAAAAAAGAAAAAGGAGAAGATCCTACAATCCTTGATCATTTTGAATTTAAAATACAAATCTCTGCAAATAAGCCGCCGTTGTTATTTTAATTGACGTTTTTAGATTTGCGAAGAAAAGAATGTACCTTTGAGTATATAATTAAATAATGCTATAGTCGTTCATATATTACACATCTTCTCATATTATTTTGTTGTTTGTTTGAATATGTAGTAGCAGTAGTGTGACGCCCCGATCGACAACAGTGACAACGCAAACGAGTACAACAGAGATGACGGACCCACCACCACCACCTCCGCCGCCAATTTATCCACCGATGCCAACCCCGCCTAAAAACAATAACAAAAACAAGAGGATAACATCGGAAACTGCGGAGAACGTTGCCCTGATAATTGGTATTATAGCGGGTGCCCTAATCGCGATAGTACTCATCATCCTGATAATACTGAAGTTTAAAAATCGACCGGAAACCAGTTACAAGGTCGACGAGACAAAAACTTTTTGTCAGGATCCAAATGCTGCTTTGCTCGGACCAACTGGTTCGGGGCAGCCGTTTAACGGTGCACTCAAAAATGGCGCAAACGGGAGTAAAACCAATAAGAAACGAGAACTTATAGACATCAAGGAGTGGTATGTGTAGGCCTAGCCAATTGAATGCGTGTATCCTTCGAATTGGACTGTAACTAAGAGAGAGATTAAAGAGAAAACAAGAAATTAGGAAACGGATCGAGAGTGAACGAATGAGAAATAGAGAAAGAAATAAGAGAGAAAGAAAGAAAGAAAGAAAGAAAGAAAGAAAGAAAGAAAGAAAAGAGAGAGATAATCTTATCCATCTTCCATGTCCTACGGCATTTGCCCTCGTACAAAAATAAACCAACAAATATTCCTTTGATCTAACTCTCAACAGAACTTATATTATAAAAGGTGGATTTTTACTTAGAAGAACAAATTGGCGAGATACCGTGTTACATGTACTTGTCAATTAACATTCTTCGATATTTTCCAATCACAAAAGAAAAATCAAAGATCAACAGGATTCGCGTTTTCCAAATTTACGATCCACGATCGCTGACACGATGATTATCTTAACGCATACAATACATAGTTGAATTTTCCTCCGAAGAAAGCAAATCTTTTGTTTATTGTTAAAACGTAGTTGTGAAAGATTATAAACGATATATGTGCGTGTGTAAGTTTTCAGTTTGAAGAGAATAATGTTGGAAAGAATGTTGTAAACTGTAGAAAATGATGAAAGTAATTATATATGAATGATAGTGAAGATGATGATGACAAGGATGAAGATGAAGATGATGATACTACATGGCGATTAAAACTGCACTTATTGTTGTATAGAAAAAAATACATACATATATATATACATATTATATGTATGTATACATAAATATATATATATATATATATATATATATATACATACATATGATATTACCGGTTACGTTATACGTGCAAATTGTTTGTTAAATGATAGATTTTATTAATAAAAAAAAAAAAACAAAGCAAAAGAATAAGCAAGACAAAAAAAAGAAAAAGAGAGAACGAGAAAAGCGTTGTGTCTATATGAGTAGGCGTAAACGCGATCAAAACTTCCGGTATCGATCGTGCGATAGTTAAAACATTACAGATCTCAAAGAAACATTATAAAATGGAAATAACATGAAAAATAAAAATATGAAAAAGAAAGTTATACTATGAGAACGATGCGTTAAATATTTCAACAAAATTTCCCCTAAACCATTCTCTCTCTGTCTCTCTCTCTCTCTCTCTCTCTCTCTCTCTCTGTCTCTCTTTCTCTCTATCTGTTTGTCTGCGAGTGTGTGTGCGTGCGTGTGTTCTCTTCGAGCTACGATATAATTGCCTCTGTTCCGTCGAATCGTTAAAAGACAACTTCGATTATTGTAACACATGAATAAATAATCGTAATAATTGTAATAACGAACCTAAACTGTGACGAGATAATTTCGATGGATTGACGATGAATAAGCGCCTGCACGTTTTATACACATAACAATAAATATATATATACACATATGCGCTAGCGTATGAACACGTATACGCACGCCATATAAACAAATATACATACGTACGTACGTACATACATAATATAAACATACATGCAAACATACAAGCATAGAAACAAACATGCATACAAAAACATACATACATACATACATATAAATATATTTTTTCATAAGAACCAATTAAACCAAACCGGTTGGCACAAGCTCGAGTTCTCGAATATCATTTAATATCTTCTTTCATTTTTTGGTTTATTTCTTGAAAATAATCTTAATTATAATTATTATAATAATAATAATAATAATAATAATAAATAATAATAATAATAATAATTAATAGAGGAAATATATATAAAAAGGAAATGAAGAAAAAAAATATAAAATAAATAAATACACACAAACACATATACATACACAAATAGTACTACGGGTACTGCGTATTATACATGTGTAAGTGCGGGTAAATACACATATACATATATAAAAAAATCTATATAAGTAGTGGATACTACTTATCACATTGATCTCGTACGATCGATCGATCGATCAATCGATCATTTGTTATTCGATGCTGAACTGGAATTTTCGTGAATCTTCCCTTCGAGATGGTATCGTGCGTGATATCAAAAGACGAACTCGGATCCTCGCAACGATCGTGAGAAAATAAATAAATAAATAAAAATAAAAAGAAAAAGAAAAAGAAAAAGAAAAAGAAAGAGTGTGTGTGCGTGTAATCGTGAAATGGTGAACGTTTCATCATAGAAAAAAAAAAAAGAAAAATGAGTAAATAATTACTTATTTAATAATTTATGCGTTGTGTGATCTTCCATTAAAAAGTGTCGAAGAAATCAAACAAGAGAAAAAAAGAGAGAACAAATGATGAATGAAGAGGAAGATTTGTGGAAAGCAATATGTGTACTTTCTTATATATTAAATTATAATATTGAGATAAGAAAAGACTCGATAATACGAAATTACAAGATCGATTAATATCTTATAATTGATAAAATAATCGAAATGCTACTACGATATCTTCGTTTCCGAATTAACGTAAATAAAATAAAATAAAAAGAAAAAGAAAACAAAAAATATGAAAAATTTTCCAATTGATTTAAAAGGCTGCACAAATATGTTGCAACAATTAAATACAAAAAAAAAGAAGATCGTATGTATTTAATATTGATTAGATAATATTGAAATGTTAAATAAGAAAAATTCTGTTATTTTGAATTTGATTAAAAAATTAAAACATTAGTCTAACAAATTGAATGATTACTTTTGGAACAAAAAAAAAATTTATTAGTTAACGCAATTTTTAAAATCATGCAAAAAATTACGATTTAATATTCGTACAAAAATTTGCACATTATTTATTAATAAAACTAACATATTTGATAATGGCTGATCGTGACTGAAAGGAAAAAAAAAGATGAGACTACGCGTGAAAACTAAAAGCACGTTTAAGTGATGATTCATCGAAATCGTTCAGATATGATTAAAAAAAAAAAAAAAAAAAAACAAGTTAAAAAAAAAGAAAAAATAACATTATAATTAAGAGAAAAAAAAATTTCAATAAATAATTGTACACGTCCGATTGTTATAAAAATAAACATACATAGAGCAGGAAAGAAACGAATAAGCAAACATACAAAAATAAATAAAAAGGAAATGGAAACAAAGTTTTTTGCGTTTTAGATGCGCACATTCGCGCAATCTTCAATCCAAAGATAAACAATATTATAATTATACTGACATTTTTATTTAACTTGTGATTCGTTCTACTATCTCTTTCATTTAAAAAAAAAAAAAAACACACTTTTTCGCGCATCCTTCCACGCTGGTGATAAAAAAAAAATCACACACACATGTTAGAAGTGAAATCTTCGAAAAAACAAAGTTTTGAGAGAATGAGACGAACGAGCTTCTCTGTCTCATTCTATCGCAAGCTCAATCCTATATGTTTGTCTCTTTTTCTCTTTTTACTAAAAATCGTAGCCGTTACATAGCCGCCCACTGCTCCGTTACATCGCCGCAACGTTTCATTTTTTTTTTTTTTTTTNCATTTTTTTTTTTTTTTTTGTCAAATCAACTCCCTATTTTCTAAAGAAGTTTTCACTTCAAAAATAAATTACTTTCGATAAAATGTGACTACAATCAAACTTCTTTTTGCAAATTTACGAATATTCGTGCGTACTGGGATTTAATCTTATCGTCAGTGTGTATTTTTATTGATTTCAAAATATCATTTTAAAGTAACGAGTATATAAAATACGATATAGAAATAAATATTTGTCGGGAAAAAAGATATAGCGAAGGAAAAATATTTAAAATTAATAATTATACTAATAATTATAATAACATAATAATAATAATAATAATAATAATAATAATGATAACAATAGTAATAATAATAATAATAATAAAAATAATAATAATACTACTAATAATAATTATTATAATAATAATTATAGTAATAATAATAATTTAAAAAAAAAAAACAAATAAATAAAAATCATATAGTCCCCAGTATCATTACAGTGCGCTTGATGTCATAAACAAAAAAAAAAACCTAAACACGTATTATTGCGCAAACGCAAACGCAAACGCAAAAGGCGCTTATTACAATGATTAATTAAAAACTATTTCATAAAAGAAAAAAAAGAGAGAAATAAAGGAAGAAAAAAAAAACGCTCGCGCCATTTTAAATATTAGAATACGCATCAAGCATTTCGTGTATATTTATATTTGTATATACATGTGTGAATCCGTATGCTTGTGTATGTAAAAAGATATTAGGTAATTGTAAATGAAATGAATATGCTCGTATCTTTAATTGAAGATTTTTTTTCTTTAAGAAATTATTTAATCTAACAACAACAAATGCACCTATTCCTTCGTACATAAAATCAATTTCATGTGATAATGTTTTTAACAAATTTTTTTCATAATTTCATCGTTCGTTTTATTTAAAAATAATTATACGAAATCTTTTGTTGAAAATGCATGCATGTCTTTAAACGTATGAATAATTCATAAATAATGAATGTGAAACGAGGAAAAGTGCACGCACGAATAATCGAAATCGTTTGAATTTATTATTAAATTATTTCCGTTATATCGATCGTTTTTATCTATCATTTATTCAAACGAAAAATTATGCGTGGAAGGTAAGAAGAGCGAAAGCTTGAAAAAACAAAAAACCAAAAAAAAACACACAAAAATCTTGTTGTCTCGGCGCGCGTAATTTTTGAAACATCCAACTACTTGCGTCTATATCGCACAAAAGCTTAAATTCGCGTTCGTATTACAAAAAAAAAAAAAAAGAAAAAACCAGAAATAGAAAAGATTTCTGACGTCGATTACGATTTTTAAAACATCTGTGAGAAGTAAAAAAAAAAAATGTTGAATTATACAAAATGTTATTAAAATAAAAATTCTCTCTCAAATTGAATTCAAATTTATTGTTTGCTTTGCTTGAAACTTAAATTATAATTGCTTTTGAAATTGACTTCAGAATGATTTTTTTGTCGGTTGTAAATCGATTACTATGTCGAATCGAAGAAAAATAATAATTGGAAAACTGCAATATGAAATCAATTTTTTGGTAATATTAACAATTGTTTTCATTCAGAAATTAAATTACAAATAAAACATCGAAATTGTTTCAATCCTTGATGAAAAAACCATAAACCATGGATCGAATATAATTAATCGAAAATCGGGCTTATTTTCATCTTATAAAATGTATATTTCAACGATGATGTTTTCGCATAACGCTTAAAAAAATAACTTTTCATAAAATCCCAAAAAGATAAAAATAAAAGAAATGGAAGAGCACAATAATAATAATAATAATAATAATATTAATAATAATAACAATAGTTATAATAAGAATAAGAATAATAATAATAATATTAAAATTCTTAATATTAATAATAATAATAATAATATAAATTATAAATAATAATACAATTATTAATAATAACAATAAATATAAATAATAAACATTGGCGAGAGTTTCTTAAAAAAAAAGCAATCAGAATTACGCCGGCGTTACTTTTGTCGCAAGTTTTTGTCACCCCTGACCACCCAACCATGAACAATCTCCATTTCTGCATTATTTTCAGATCAAAAGCTATAAATATAATGATGCGAATCGATGTCGATTTCTTAGAATTTAGAAAAAGAGAAACACGACTTTGAATATGAACAGGCAGTCTTAACGATATTTCTAACCTCCTCGCACCGTAAAGCGAACAGAATTGCGCGAAGACATGTGTATGTATGTATATGTATGTATGTATAATTATTTAATTATTTATTAATTTATTTTTCCTTATGACACTCTCTCTTTCTCACTCTGTCTCTTTTCGATGAAATATCAAAAAATCGCAAAATAAAATCCTCAATATTTCAATTAACACATTCGCGGCCGACATATTTTTTCCTTTTTTTAATACTGAGAATCGACAAAAATAATGAATTATTTAAATTTATATTTAAATGATACAAAATATAATTATTTAAATATTATATTGATATAATTAAATATAAATTTTTTAAATTTAAAATGACGTGAATTTCATGTCAGCGTTTAATTAAGAATAGAACTTGAAAAGACGTGAATTCAAGTCAACGGTTGCGAATGTGTTAATATTTTATTATTATTATTATTATTATTGTCATTATTATTATAATTATCAATTCGGTGCTATTACATTATTACCCACCTCGTACGTTAATATTTCTATCGCGTCATGAACAAATCTAAATAAAAAAAAAAAAATTAAACCATTGAAGAATTCGCGATAAACGTTACATATTGTTATCACTGCCCTAACTGACTTTTCTGCATATCCTTCGAAGTACCGACGATTATTCAAACTGACAATGAAACATTTATACTAACGCAATGATTAATTCTATAATTAATCGTAATCGTAATTAACGAACAAAATGTCTTTTAAGTCGTATTAAACAAAACTAAACGAAATGAGTTACGATTTTAAAAAGATTTGGCAAACATCGATATACATATGATATTTAATAATAAGAATAACATAAATCATTTACCCCCACACCCCCCACCACCCCTCCGCCTCTCTTTTGCCCCTTTTTTTCACTTCTGTAATCTCTCCTCGATAATGATAAACAATTTCGTCACGTAATAATAAATTAATCGATCTGATAAGATGGGGTTGATTGTAAAAGAGAACAAATAGTTGGATTAATGAGACAAGAGAAAAGGTTATTTACGATATAAGTATTTATTTATTTATATAAATACATACTTATAATGTTTACGGTGTCGAGGATACAAAATAAAAAAAGCTTAAACCCCCTATATTCTCTTTTATTAATTAGATAGAGAGGAAGGATATTTTACATTTGTACGATTGATGATTTCGTTTATGAGTATATACGAGTACAGTAATTAAATAGAGAGAAAGCATGTGCTTTAAGTTGCAGCCAAGAGAGAAAGAGAGAAAGAGAGAGAGAGAAAAATTAATGATAATGATAGAGATAGAGATAGAGATAGTAAAAGTATAAAAGAAAGATAAAGTGTGATAGTATGTATATGAGTGTGAAAGAAAGAGAGAAAGAGAGAACAAGAGAGAAAGAGAGAGAGAGAGAGAGAGTGAGAAAGAGAGAGAGAAACAGAAATAGACGCCGTTCGATCGCGCATATTTTTTTGTCAGCTAACTCATGACAATTTTTACACGCCCATACATATATATAACATTATAAATATATATATGTATATATATATATGTGTGTGTGTGTATATATGTAATGTGTATAGTAGCAATCGATTGTGTGAAGACTGGTGGTAAAAAAGGGTATAATATATTATATATATATATATATTAAAAAAAAAAAAATGTATATTCTAATGCTGTGTAATTTTTTGTCGATCGTTTAATCGATCGATCGAACGTGTTTATTAATCGTATGTAACTCGCTCTAGTCAGCCTTTTTCTCTTGATCATTTTGATGAATTATATTAAATACGGATATAAATAATGTAACGTAAGCAAGCGTATATGATGCATTTAGATTTTTTACACGTCAAGGCGAAGCCTACTGTGCCATTTCGTTAGAAATTCGATTTTTAAGCAGAGACAAGCATACCCCTCCCTCCTGCCTATAAACCAAAACCCAAACATCAAACCTTTAAAACTACAATCACATTCATATATCTATTCTCACTCGACACGTGCATATTGCCATAACATCACTTTGGCAATTATTTAATACACACGTCTGTCTAATCGTATGTATTTAAATAAATAAATATATAATTTGCGTATTTATTTACTTATATACAGGATTACCGTGAGGAGGAGGAGAGAGAGAGAGAGAGAGAGAGAGAAAAAAAAAATACACATACACACACTTATATTAATCACGCAGTCAACACGACAACATACGTACGTCACCATTTATCTTTTATTTCGCTATGCGAGATAGATCTTTTACCAAAAGCGATTGGAAATAATGTGCGAATAGAATTCACATTCATACACAAGCACACACGTCGCAGCACCGTAGTGCGCCGCGCACATCACGCGTTATGAAATTTCTCAAACAAGAACAAAAAATAAAGAAGACATGTAAATATAATTAGGGATAATGCCGTAACTTACGAAAATTATATGAATAAAGTATTAAAAAATATCTGCCTGCCCATCGTGTGTTTCTCTCGTTGATTATTTTTTATTTACTTCTATCCCAACATCGATGACATGAGACAAGAAATTAAAAATTCACAGTTAGAATATAAATTCTAAACTTTTAGAAATATTTCAAATCCGCGCTCACAAAATCTGATGATTTCTAATTTATTGACTGTAGATAAAACAGTTCTATAATATAGTGTGACATCTCATTAAATTTTTATCAAGCTACTGTAAAAAAGGCTTTAAAAATTTATACATGTACATATAAATATAAATTTAAAAATTTATATTATTTTATAATTGTTATTATTTTTTATTATTATTTTATTATTACTTTATTAATATTTTATATATATTGGGATTTCTAATAATTTCTAGCACTTGAATACGCTATCTGGTAGCTAAATTCCAAATTAAAGTAAATAGGTCGAATTGCTACATTACGTCACGCCCCTGCTAGAGATACCTACATATATAAAATTTATATTTACATATTTATATATAGAATATATGTAAAAATTATTTTGTTTTTTTCCAAATTTTATTATTTTTGACAGTACTTAGTATAAAAAACAAAACAAATATGCCGGCTACAGTGTTAAGCGATAGATATAAGGAAGAAATTATTTTGGATAAATTTGTTTCGTTTCCTACTTTAACGATATATGGTATATTTGATTATGGTAATATGTCACAATTATTATAATTATTCATTAACATTTAATGTGTTTTATTTATTATTCAATTATTTCATCATTTTTTTATTTTTCTATCTACTTTGTGTGATATAGATGAATAAATTACAGCTACAATTATAAAATGTCGACTAGTTTTACATTTAATGAATGTAAAATGATTACACATTATCCTCTTTATTTTAAAAAAATAAATATGCGAATTAATATTTGTTAATTTTTTTTTTTTTTTTTTTTAATGAAAATAATAAAAATATATTTATATAAATGTTGCATAACAAAAATAATATTATTTTCTTTTAATTCGAATATTAATGTCAAATATAAATATTTTTCCAATGATAGAGCTCTCATGGTCGTTGTTTTAAATTTATAATCATAATTAAGATTTCAAAAAGAACATGGGAATCCCTTTACTCTTTAACATACTTTTGACACGCATTGCTTTATCAAAGGTCATGAAATATCTTTTATTGGGAATCACAAACGAGATTTTAGCTACATAAACCGTATACACATATTTTAACAACTACAAAGAAACATTTAAAAAATCATTAAGCCCATATTAAAGAGAGAGAGAGAGAGAGAGAGACAGAGAGAGAGAACAAAATAATAAATATATGAAATATAAATTATGATTATCGAATATAGCACATAAATATTATAATTTATAAACAAAAGAACAAATTTTATATTAAGAATATTTACAAAAAGGAAAGAACGCTTACAAGTTTGAGAACATTTGAAAAAATTCATGTAATAAATTATATATGTAATTGTAATGATAGATATATTTTAAGTACAATTAGGAAAGTTAATAAAAAAAAAAAAAAAGAATTAAAGCATAAAAGCTTGTCATATTTAACACATTGACTTTGTTCACATTTTACGTAATTTTCACATGATACCCAACATGAACTTTTTTATTATACGATGCACATTATGTTGAAATATTATTTACTGCAGATAGGGTGAGTTGTATAATGGTGTTTAATGCATTTTTCGTGCCGACCAAAATCATTTATTATGAAAAAAAAAAAACAAATCTATTGGTTTATATAAATACACTTATATTGTTCACACATATAATAACAAGTTGTGTATGTATAAGTAATATAAGACGCAATTCTGTGCGCAGGCGTTATATCTAATCAACATGGTCCAAATTTATAAAGACCTAATTCCAAGAACAAAATTCTTAATGTTCATAATCATTCAGCCAGTCAAGAAGATCAAAGCAAAAGTATAATCAATCGGTTGATTGTTTGAATAATTTCGTGAGTAGTCATAGTTATCTCAATGATACCACAACTATTGGTAGTAAGTAAAACAATTATCTTTTAATATTTTTTTATAATTTTCGTAACAATACTACCTATAAAATAAGTTCAATAAATATAAATATTGCATAAGGTGAATGTATCAGTGATCGATTGGTTAAGAAAAATTTTTAATTAATAAAAAAAAAATAAAAATAAATTATAAATAAATAATATAAATAATAATATAATATACTAATATATAATATTATAATATTATATTAATTATATTATTTTATTAATTATAAAATATTTTTATTAATTAATTTTTTAATTTTTTTCTTTTTCTTTTTCTTTTTCTTTTTAGTGGTAATTTCTTTTGCATTTTTATTGAATAATAGGTCTTTATGCTTGAAGATATTCTTTAAACTTCGGACGTTATATATAAGAAAGGATATTTTTCAACAACAAAAAAGTTGTGTTACATAAAAATAATAAACATTAATAAAAAGTCAATCGCGACAGTCAGAAGTTGACCATTTGTGAAACTGGAAAAACCAGTAATTGGCTAACTATCTTCTATATTTAATACAAATATGTATTAAAATATATTACATAAATAACAAGTTTCGTAATCATGATAAACAGATCCATAATTCTGAAAAATTTTAAAATCACGATCAACCTGATTATTTCTCTAGATTGAGTAACTTAAATAATTTTATGATGTTTCAAAATGTCAGCATCAGTTATCTATATTGATAAAAAAGTCATGAACTTTTTCAGTGGCCCAATATTTTCATCTTGTTATTTATAAATAAAAAATCTAGTATATATGTTATAGGAAAAGTTCGAAATCCGTCATTCTACAGAATGCCTAGTTTTTCTATACAATGCCAAGGCATTCAGCAGATTGTCGGCTTTTAGTAAATTACCAGTAATATATAAGAATCGTTATTACGAAATTAATTATCTTTAATATTACTTTTCAGAAATAAAAATATCGTATATAAGAATTGAAAGATATCTAAGTCATCGTCGTCAAATATCAAAAATCACAACATGCCGGGAATATTTGAAATAATTTGCATCGTTACTTCGCTCGTTGTAATTTTTCATTATTACATGAGTAGAACGTTCAATTTTTGGAAAAATCTTGGAGTCGAAGGGCCTCGACCACTTCCTTTATTCGGCAATGTCATTGATATTATGCTTCGTAAAAAAATTATGGCCGAATATCTCATAGAACTTTGCAAAACATATGAAGATAAGCCATACTTTGGAATATACATTCGAAGTACACCGATACTCGTTCTAAAAGACCCACAATTAATAAAGAGCGTCTTGATAAAAGACTTTTCTTGTTTCCCCCAACGAAATCTATCCGTGACTGAAAAGGTATGCAATTTTTTTTATTCTATTATTATTATTATTAACAAGTTTAATGTCACGCCAATTTTACCGGGATTGTTCGTGACGCGACGATGTGGAATATATTTTTATTAATCTGGGCACGCCGGTCATCGGTGACCCCCGTAGCATTCAACCTGTTAATTGATAAAATAAAATAAATTAAGCTTAGATTATAAGCAAATTTTAATAATTCTTGTTTACTCTTAAAGGTTGAACCACTGTCCCAACATTTATTCCATCTAGAAGCAGACAAATGGAAACCATTGAGAAATAAACTAACACCTGCATTTTCTTCCGGTAAATTAAAGGAAATGTTCCCATTGGTAAAAGAATGCGCAAAACATTTAGAACAGTATTTGGACAATATGCCTGACAACAATATTGTCGAGATTTACGAATTAATGGGTAGATTTACTACTGATGTGATCGGTAATTGTGCATTCGGCATAGAAATGAATGCACTTGCTGACGATAACAGTGAATTTCGTAGAATGGGTAGAGAAATGTTTCGATCTGGTTTGAAAAGAGATTTGAGAGAAGGCTTGCGTACGAGTTTTCCTAAATTATACAATCAGCTGAGCTTCCTCTTCGATTATTCCCATCTTACTAAATTTTTTTTAAATATCGTTAAGGAAACTATGGAATATAGAAAAAAACATCAATATATCAGACACGATTTCATAAATATACTTATGGAATTAAGAGAACAACCGCACAAACTTGGAGAAGAAGTTGGTAAGATTTGAAAAATGTTCATTTAATTGTTTGTATTATTTTAATAACATTTTTCATGAAATATTTCAAATATTTTATTGTATTGTTTTTTTTCTTTTTTTTTTTTTAGAATTAACAGATTCGTTATGTGCCGCGCAAGCGTATTTATTTTTCGGTGCTGGTTTCGAATCGTCTGCTTGGACAATGAGCAATGTTCTTTACGAGTTAGCTCAAAATAAAGACATACAGGACAGAGTTCGTCAAGAGATTGACGAAGTATTTGAGGAAAATGAAGGTACAATTTTGTACGAGTCGGTAAACAAGATGAAATATTTACACGCTGTTTTTCAAGGTACATAAACAATGTAATTAATGATCATTAATTATTAAATATAATTCAAATTATTTGAACAATAAGACATACATATTCCATTATGCATCAGAATTGTGTTAGATTTATTTGTGTTTAGATTTTTTATAAACAACTTAATGGAATGCATTTTTATATATATATATTTTTATAGAAACACTGAGGAAACATTCACCGGTATGGGGTTTATTTAGAAAATGTGTAGTACCATCTTACACGTTCCCTGACACTGATCTTACAATACCAAAAAATCAGAAAATTGTTATACCAATTTATGGAATGCATCACAATCCGAACATTTATCCAAAACCTCTAGTTTTCGATCCCGAAAGATTTTTGGATGAAAATAATTCTGCAATTAACGATTCAACGTATTTCCCATTTGGAAGAGGACCTCGCAGTTGTATTGGTACACAAATTTCTAATATAAATAATCGATATTAATTAAATACGTATGTATCACGTAATTATTAATATGTCATTTTTAATTCGTTATTACTCAGGTGAAAGATTTGCGATGATTCAATCGAAAGTGGGATTAGCATCATTTTTAAGAAATCACCAAGTTGATGTTTGTGATAAAACCGAAATTCCATATCCGATAAGACAATCGGCGTTTTTGGTGCATCCAAAAAGAGGAATATATATAAAAGTTAGTAAAATTAATAATAAATAATGAAATGCATTTATTTTAAAAATCTATTTACGAATGTTTCGTGAACATCACAATTGAAGATTTTATGTTATCTGAAAACAATTGTTTGCTTATTCAAACAGAAAGTGAAATTTCTTTTTAGTAATCTCGTAGGATTACCAATATTTCAGTGGTTAAATTTATGTTTTGCAATCAAATGTAAATGAAAAATAAATAATTTATTTGGCAATGTTAATGTTTTACCATACAAATCCAACATTTTTTTTATATTTTTCCTACTACAGTATAATACATTTGTTTGTAATTGAACTACATAAACAGAAAGTAATGAACAAAATAGAAATAGAAATATAACAAAAATCCAAAAAAATCAATGACGCTATTGATTAATACATTCGCGACCGCTGACTTCATTTTTATTTTAAATCTCTTAACGCCTTAAATGCTGCAATTTTCATTCATGCAACCTACATTATCTCGATCATACATAGTCGGTAAAAACATTTTCTTTCTTATTGTCAACTACAATTCAAATGATCCAAGAAAAATAAATCAATACTTTTTTTAAATCATTTATTTTATTATCAAATCTTATATATATATATAAATAGCACAATTAAAATTGTTAGAAATATTATTATTATTATTCAATTATTATCTAATAATAATTAATAATTATACATAATATTATATTATTGTATTATATATTTATAATTATCCTAATCTTGTAATATTTTTATATTTCCTAGTAATATGACATTCCATATTTTTATCTTAAGATAAGCATATATATATTAATGATAAGCGTATTCTGTTAATCAACTTCATGAGTCATCTGTATTTTTCATAATTAGGAAGTATAGTTGATACAAAAAAGATAACAATAAAAGTGCAAGTCACACGCTATAATAAACTTAATATTGTTATAAAGAAATATAAACATTCTTTTGTTTTCTTATTTTTTTTTTATTTTCAATTGTTTTTTTTTCTTTTTAATTTTGCAGTTTTATTTCGATTATAACTTGTTTAATTAAAGTAATTTAAAAAAATATATATATTTAATTTTTTTTACTTTTCAGTTTTATTTTAATCTAATTGTTCAATTAATTTCTTTATTTTAATAATTATTGTATACTTTTTTTTTTTTACAAAGTATGAGTAAAATTAAAAAGAGGATTATCGATTGATCAATTGATCGATTCACTTTGAAGTATCATATTCAAAAATCTCTCTTTTCTCCTTTCTTTAGTCTTCTCTTCTAAGAATCGTTAAGAAGATTGATAATAAATTTTATAATAAGTAAACAATTATTCCCCCTCTTTCTTTTTTGTTTACTTAATAATATGAAACGAGAAATGTGAAGCATCATTCCAGACTA
This sequence comes from Polistes dominula, assembly GCF_001465965.1. The sequence goes on from NW_015149016.1 coordinate 588,688, forward strand.
GGTAGTCCAAAGAGATCTGTTGATCAAACGGAGGAGTGATTGTCAAGTCACGTGATTAAATACCACTCACAGGCACAACTCATAGCATCATTCGCAACAGACTAAATTGTGCTGAGTAATTTCACGAATAACAAGGTAATTCTGTTTTATTCTCTTCATTTTGTTTCATTTTTTTATACAACTTTATTACTAACAATTAAATCTTTTCGTTTCATAATATCCGAACAATTTTTTTAATAATTTTATAATAAAATCTAAATATACTTGCATGATACGTATTTACGTTTACCTGATAACTATATTGACCGTGGACTATTATATAATGCAAGAGTGATGTTCATAATAATTGCACAATTGCATTCATGAATTTTCATTGCTATTAAAACGTGAAATATTTTACAATCGTTTACTATGGTATACATATAAATATATTGCCTTAAAACCTTTAGGTTTTCCTACTTTCGAACTCACATTCTAAATAATCTAATATGCCTTCTTTCGTAGAAATAAAGCTTAAACGTTGAAGTCGACCGTTAAGCATCCGCTGTTACAGCAATGGCGGGAATATTTGAAATATTGACGGGAGCAGCTGTTATCGTTATTCTTTTTTATTATTATCTGACCTCGACATTTAACTTCTGGAAAAATCGTGGAGTGAAAGGGCCGGAACCAATTCCTCTATTTGGAAATATCAAAGATTTACTACTTCAACGGAAAACTTTGCCAGATTTTTTGAATGAACTCTGCAGTAAATATAGAAACGAACCGTACATAGGTGTTTTCTTCCGAACTTCACCGATACTTATCTTAACTGATCCACAATTGTTAAAGGATGTCTTGATAAAGGACTTTTCCACTTTCCCTCAACGTGGTACTGCTGTTACAGAAAAAGTATGACATTTGTTTGTAACCAATTGCTTTGAGTTGAGCAGAAAGTTCAAACTTTGAGTCATGGTTGCGTCAAAATTGCGGTTATTTCAAGTCAATTTATTTCATTCTTAAATAATTCTACCGAAATATAAAAGCATCTGTATTGAATTTTTTTGAACTCGTCATGAACTATTTAATTAATCGAATAAATTATTGTGTTCATTGTTTATATATATATATAGTAAATTTTATTACTGATTCTTATAAAATATTATCTTTTTTAGGTAGAACCACTTTCCCAACATCTTGTATTTCTCGATGCAGACAAATGGAGACCATTAAGGAACAAACTTTCACCTGCGTTTACTTCCGGAAAATTAAAAGAAATGTTCCCTTTGATAATAGAATGTTCACAACATTTGGAACAATATTTGGACAAGATACTTGATAAGGATTTCGTTGAAATTCGTGAATTGACAGCTAAATTCACTACTGATGTGATCGGTAATTGTGCATTTGGTATCGAAATGAACGCACTCACAGACGAGGATAGCGAATTTCGTCAAATGGGTAGAGAAATATTTAAGATGAATTTAATAAACATTTTAAAGTTTCGTCTACGAGAAAGTTTTCCAAAATTATACAACGAGCTCGGATTTTTGTTTCACAATACTTATCAAACTTCTTTCTTCGTTAATATTGTCAAACAAACGATGGAACACAGAATTAAAAATAACATCGTTAGACACGATTTTATAAACATAATGAAGGAATTGAAAGAAAATCCAGATAAGCTTGGAGATGATATCGGTAAGATTTAACAATATTCGATAATATTAGAAATATTACAAAATATTATTTGGAATTATTTTATATAAATATTACAGAATTGACGGATACGTTGTGTGCCGCTCAAGCGTTCGTATTTTTTGCTGCCGGTTTTGAAACATCTTCCACAACAATGACTAATACACTTTACGAGCTAGCACTAAATCATGAAATACAAAACAAACTTCGTAAAGAAATTCGCGAAGAATTTGACAAAAATAATGGAACTATGAAGTATGAATCGATCAAAAAGATGGGCTACTTACATGCAGTGTTTCAAGGTGCTTATAGAAAATAAAATGAATAATTATTTTTAACAGATGAATTCACCTGTAGAATTTTATCTCCAGAAACGTTAAGGAAATATCCACCAGGAATGATCTTGTTCAGACAATGTCAAGCATCATCTTACACATTCAAAGGAACTACGCTTACTATACCCAAAAATCAAAAAATTTTAATACCCGTTGTTGCGATCCACCGCAATCCAGAAATTTATCCGAATCCAGATGTTTTCGATCCCGAACGATTTTTGACACAAGATAATGTAATCAACGAAACAACATATTTACCTTTTGGTAGAGGACCACGGAACTGTATTGGTAACAAAATTCAAATTATTCTTTAACAGGGGGCTTCTCAACATTTTTCACCTACGAACGATTCTTTTACACGAACAAATATTATTGCGACACTAGATTATGGACTTTACTTTCTTTGACTATGATTAATTCATAAACATACTATACGCGTAACGTTGCTAATCCGGTTTGTTAATAAATCTTTGATCGTTACTTTACCAGGAATTTTTCGCTCAAATGTCTACGACTTCATATAAGACCACTAAATATACTCTGAGAAGCTCTAGTCTACTTCCAATCATTCTTATTAGATAATTAATATAAGTTTTTGATCATTTTTTAGGAGAAAGATTTGCTGTTGTTCAAACAAAAATGGGATTGATAACGATTTTACGTAATTACAAGGTCGATGTCTGCGAAAAAACCGAAATTCCATATGTGGTCAGTTCCTCAGCATTTTTATTTCAACCTAAAAACGGAATTTATTTAAAAATCACTAAAATTATAAATTAATAAAATTACGTTGTTTTCTAAATTCATATGAAAAATTAACTCGATTACTGGTGGTGTGTGTTGTGTGTCTAATGGTTTTATATTTATTATAAACGTAGTCTAGAAATAAAAATATATATGATATTATTATTATTATTTATAAAAGTTATTAATTATCGTAAAAAACCCATTTTTCGTCACCAGTTACAATCCGATGCAGAAATCCTTTTCGTTTTTTTTTCTTTTAAGCAGTTGTTCATAGATACAGAAAAGCTGTTCAACATCTCTCGGCTTCAACTCGTATGGTACCCAATATCCTTGCTTCTGGATCATTCCCAGACTGTTTAGACATTTTGAAACTGCTTGTTGACTCAGTCTAATCGTCTCCATCGTGAATTTTATATTACTATTTTTATTGCATGAAGTATAAAAAAAATAACGAGTGAATAAGAAGATGACACTAAAGTACAGATAAACAAAATATTCAATAAGCAATATTCGTAATATGAGGAAAAAATAATCTCTGAGAATATAGATAAGGAAAATAAAATAAAAGATAATAGAAGGCTCACGAATGTATATGTAACCGACTGAGCAAAGTAAAAAGATATTGACGGAATTCAAATTCTCAATCTTTACCTAAAAAAGAATTTTAGTTGATGCAAATCAGTCGAAAGAAACAGAAACGTTTTGAGTCTCGTTCTAAGCACTTCTGTTATAATAATTAAGTATACACGTATCTTAACATAAAAGTTAACAAGTTATTGTTACAAACAGTCTATTTCAGAATGGTAGGAATATTTGAAATATTCTGCAGTATAGTTGTGATTATTCTTTTTTGTTATTACTACTCGACTGCGACATTTGATTTTTGGAAAGTTAGAGGAGTCAAAGGACCAAAACCCATTCCTCTGTTTGGCAATGTCAAGAATCTGATATTAAAACAAATATCTTCAGCAAGATACTTGATTGAAATTTGCAATTTGTACAAAAACGAACCGTATATTGGTGTCTTCTATAAAAGAACACCGATACTCATCTTAAAAGATCCTCCATTAATAAAAGATGTCCTGACCACGGACTTTTCTAGTTTTCCTCAACGAGGCGCTCCAATGGCTGAAAAAGTACGACATTTTTATATTTTATATTTATAAGACAGTATTTTTGATTGCGTGAAGATTGCGTCAATATTACAAACCTTTTATTTGCTGATTGATGAATTTCTCAATATAAATATTGAAATTTATATTTTTTTATATGATACTTTTATCGAATAAAAGTTTTGGTTAATAATTTATATTTTTTAAATCAGCACGAATTTATAAATCAACTTAATGAATTATCGTATATTTATAAAACAATACAAATTTGTTCAATTCACCCTTGTATTGGGTTTAACGAAAATGTAATACCGATTTCTTTATTTTTAAATCTATATCGAAATATTAAAAATAGTTCATTGACATAAACTTTTCGGTCAATCCGATAGATTATTACTCATCGTTTTATTGCATTAATTATCAGTTATTATAAATTTTGGTTGACTTTTTTTTAGGTAGAACCATTGTCTCAACATCTCGTTTTACTCGAAGCAGAAAGATGGAGACCATTAAGGAACAAACTATCAGCTTCGTTTTCGTCCGGTAAATTAAAAAATATGTTCCATTTGATAAGAGAATGTTCAGATAATTTGGAAAAATATTTAAACAAAATACCTGAAAACTCTGACGTCAATGTTTACGACATAACAGCTAAATTCACCCTCGACGTGGTCGGTAATTGCATATTTGGAATCAAAATGAACGCTCTCACTGATGAGCATTCTGAATTTCGTAAAATTAGTAGAGAAATATTTAAGGATAGTTTGAAAAGTCTCGTTAAATTTCGATTAAGAGAAGCTTTTCCGACATTTTACAACAAACTCGCTTTATTGATGCACGACACTCGTACAACTTCTTTCTTCGTTAATCTCGTTGAACAAACGATTCAGCATAGAATCAAAAATAACATCGTCAAGAATGATTTTATAAACATATTGAAAGAATTGAAAGAAAATCCGAAAAAGTTTGGCATCGAATTCGGTAAGATTCTGAATCTTGTAATTGTTTGACTCTATTTTTTCGTAATACATTTGAAAAGTTTTCAATATAAACATTATTTATCTCTGTAAAACATACTTTAAACAAAATAATATATTTGAAATTTTTATTAAAATTAATATTAAAAACTTGAAAATATTTTCATGAATTTGATATCTAAAATATTTCAGAACTCACTGAGACACTATGTGCAGCACAAGCGTACGTATTTTTCGGAGCTGGTTTCGAAACATCCTCTCTAACGATTAGCCATGCGCTTTATGAATTAGCACAACACCATGATATACAAGACAAACTTCGTGAAGAAATTAAAGAAGAATTTGAGAGAAATGACGGTACCATAACATTCGAATCAGTCAAAACGATGAAATATTTGAATGCAGTTTATCAAGGTGCATATAACAAAATTGTAAATGTAAAATAATAAGTTCAATAGATAATTTTAAATTATTGCATAAATAACTTCAGATTAAATAAAAAATGAAGACAATTTCTTAGAATACCTGAAAAATTTCAATAAATTTAATGTAAACGTTACAAATATTAATTATTTTAAATTTTCAGAAACACTTAGAAAGTATCCAACAGGAATGATCTTATACAGGGAATGTACGGCTCCATCTTACATGTTTAAAAGTACTGGACTAACTGTACCCAAGTATCAAAAAATTATTATACCCATAATTGCGTTACATCACAATCCAGAAATTTATCCGAATCCAGATGTTTTCGATCCTGAACGATTTTTGATAGAAGATAATTTAATCAACGAAACAACGTATTTACCTTTTGGTAGAGGACCACGAAACTGTATTGGTAACAAAATTCAAATTATTCTTTAACTAGGGCAGGGGTTGGCAACCTTTTGAGTCGGAAGAGCCGAAAATTACAATTTACAAAATGTTAAAGTTTTTAAAGAGCCACAAAATTTTTCTGTCTTGCCAACAAAATAAATAATACACGCATAACTCGCATAAATAAATCTTTTTTGTCTTTTTAATAATCATCGGTTCCTCGTTAATTAATTCAGAACGATTTTGAAATGTTTTTTTTTTTTTTTACTAAACTCGTAACTCAAGAGCCGCAGCTTCACATTCAAAGAACCGCACGTGGCTCGCGAACCACAGGTTGCCGACCCCTGAAGTAGGGGCTTTTTAATATTTTTCACCTATGGACGACTCTTTTACCGGTTTCTAAACCGGTTTCTAATAAATCTTCGGTCGTTACTTTATCAGAAATTTTGCGTTTAAATGTCTACGATCTCATATAAAACCGTTAATCATACTGTGAAAAGCCCTGATCTAATTTCAATCGTTTTTATTAAATAATTAATATAATGGTGATTTTTGTTTATTATTTAGGTGCAAGATTAGCAGTAATTCAAACGAAAATTGGACTGGCGACATTTTTACATAATCACAAAGTCGATTTATGCAAAAAGACTGACATTCCATATTCGTTCGGACAATCGATGTTTCTGTTTCAACCGAAAAACGGTGTATATTTAAAAATTGGTCAAGTTTATGAAAATTAATCAAAACGTATGCGAATAAAATTGATTAAAACGTTAATTAAATAATTAGATAATCGATAAATCTATAAATAAACTAGATAATAGAATTTTGTCTAGTAAAAAAACAATCTTTTCCTTATAAACAGCATCTTATTTTGAATATTTCATAAATTGCTCGTTGTTGGCCATGTTATTCTTTCAATAAGCAATAAATGATTTGAAAAATACCATATCTTCGTTATCGTGTTAACGAAAAACAAAAACATCCATTCCATTGTGTCATTTCGAAATTAGAACAATTTTAGTACAACCTAAAATTTATTGGCCTGTTTTTATGCCTTTGCATAAAAACAACAACAAATGACATGTAAATCGAACAGTAACTTTAATGAATATGATCTTTTTATATATTTGTATGCGTTTAACTCGTTATTGGAAAATGTTTCTTTACCTTTTTCTTTTCCATTTTTTATTTCATTATTCATCAATAGTAACTCATAAACATAAATGAAAAGGAAACAAATCGTTGAAGCAAAATAAACGTTGGTGATTTTGAAAACAGCGTTAAGCATTAATTTGAATTAATCGCTTTAAAATTAATGTATTTTTTTACGATACATTGTTGCTATTACAAACGCACGAACTACTGCAATAGAAGGAACAGAAAATTAATTCGATACATCTTCCGGTTCAACGGTATGAAAATCAAATTGATCTAAATCGGAAAAGCACAAATTTGATGCTACTTCCAAATGTGATGGTTCCAAGGATGATTCCATTTGACCTCGATCTTTACGACGTTTTATATACATTTCAATGAGCATTACTAAAAGAGCCAAGGCAATCCCCATAAAAAGAGATAATAAAGCTGGACTAAATTCTTTCAATGCAACTGGGACTGGTTTTGCACTGTGACTTTCAGGACATTGAGGTCGTCCTGGTTGCCACACATATCTCAGGTGTCCTGGCACACCGTGCTCAACAATTTTTCTCAATCTGTAATCAAAATAAAATATCTTCTACAAATTATATACAATCAAGAATCCTGACAAAAAGGAAACATAAATGTTACTATAATTTAGAAAATTTCAAGTAGCATAATCACAGGATATATCACAGGATAATCAATTAATGTTATCAAATAATTAAAGTACAGTAGAATCTCGCAATTACAAAACGTAATTTTTCGGATAAATGAATTTTTACCATTTTTTAATTTACAGAGTATTTTAAACGCAGAATTCTGAAGATTCCACTATATTAGTTAATTAAAATGATATAAATGAATTAATTGAAAATTTGTTTGACTTGATCACTAACCCATAAGTAACCATCTTCTTAAAGGGCGAATGTTTTTTAACAGCAGTCGCAATGCGTTCAACTGGAAACAGTTGAATTTCCGCTAAATCACAAATTTCGTCTTGCGAAAAAGTGTCCTATCAAAATAATTAAAATAAAAGGGAATAAAACAGATGTTATTATTAGAGATTTATTATCGTCAATATTATTTATCGATTACTAACCGCGATTATTTTATAAGCTGTAGCAACATCAACCTGAAAGGCATAGCCACCTTTTTTCACTTTCTTCAGACCTTCCTCAGCAGTCAAGAAAGGCTCGATCTTTCGTTTTTTGCTCGTCTGTATTTTTTTCCGATTGAGCTCGTGTACATCTGGATTCGGTGATTTCTATTGAAATAATATGAGAATAATTTAGGATTTCAACTTGTTCGGTTGAAACTTTCAATAAGGAAAGCAGTCCTGAAGACCTCGACTTTAACCTTGACAATATTTATAACGATCATCGTCATGAGTAAATGACTCTTGTAACTCTTGTAATTACTCAAATTAATGACCTTGTTTTTACATAGTATAATATAGGTCATTGGGAACTGCTCTTTCTGATTAAAAGTTTCAATCATAATAAGTAAAGTCGAATAATTTCAATGAAAACATTTCGAAAATAAAAATAATACTTACGGCCAAAACATCGTAATTATAGGCCATATCTTCAATTCCAACGTCAAGGCTACTATCAGCTAAATCCTTCAAAGTATTTATAAACCTTGGTGGTTCCGACAATAATGATCCCACTACGCTGGCCGAATAAAATTGAATAAGAAGTAATCCCCAAAGAAATAATGAAAGAAATACTATGCGACCAGAATAAATTCGTGGACCATCGCTCAAACCTATATACGAATATAATCAAAATGAACCTCGTCAAATATTATTACAATTCCACGTGTAAGCATAAAAAACAGCTGCTTAATATTACTTTTAATTAGGTTGTTCTTTTTCTTTTTTTTTAATTATTTTTTAATTATTTAATAAATTTAAATAAATATCTACGAAATATTTAAAAAAAAAATTTGGTCACTTGAAAAATTGAATCTCTTTTTAATATTAAATACAAATATGTATTCAATATTTAATAAGTGAAACTTTTAAAATTAAATTGTAATAAATATTTACGAAACCTTGTTGGCAAATAGCAGCGATTGTTATCAAAGCAGTTTCCGAAGAAGGATTAGTATCCAAAGTACACTTTTTTGGATAATTATCGTAATACAATTCGATTTTAACCGTAAGTAATAATAACAGCCAATAAATGACAGCTACGATTAGGATCAAATACCAAACGTCTTCCGTAAATGGCATGAGAAATACGTTACGTACGTCACTAGTTTTTGGATGACGAAAAATTATGCTCGCCCTGCGTGTATTATTATTATTATTATTATTATTTTAATATTCTAAAGAGTGTTATTGATTTATTGTTAGATATAAAATGATTACTGTGTTTTTAGTACCAAACTAATTCTGAGATCTAAAATTTATTTGTATTTAAATAAAATAATATATAAAATGATTATACTTATTTAAATATTGGGATCTCTGGCATAGGCGTGGCGTAGCAATTTGACCTATCTACTTTAATTTTGAACTTAGTCACCAGATAGCGTATTCAAGTGCCAGAGATCCCAATAGAATATTAAATGATTTTTTTAAATAAAAGCATACTATTGTATTATTTATTGAAATATAAGATACGAAATATTTTCAATAAGAAATACTAGTGTTATTAATTTAAATATCAATTATGAAACACACACACATTTTGTTATTTTTATTAACAAATCCAATAGTTGTTACCTTGCTACGTAAGACTGCACCGTGTAATCGCATACATCCATCCTTGCTGCTTTAAATAAATAAGGAGTAGCACTTATGTCCACTATCCCACGAAGCATATCCCCTATAATACCATTCCAGGTGCCATTGTTAAGATATCCCCAGGTTGTTCCTCTGCTTAGATTCATACTATTCAAAGAAATAACAAAATATAGTCAATTAGAAATATGATCGAATAATTTTATCCAATTATTTTCAATAATAATCTATATTTTGTTAGAAACAAATTTACGTTATATTATAATAATCCATTAATTGTACAATCAAAGCATAATTATAACGCATCATTGTATCTACGTGACGATTAATCGGATTTAAAATATACGTGTGAAAATCGGGTAATGGATCATGATCAACCTAAAAAAAAAAAAACAAAAACAAAAACAAAAATCTTACAAACATAATTCATTATAAACAATTTAATTATTACACAATATTGTTTCAATTAAATTTGTTCTACCATTTAATTATTTTCAACTCACGTGAATAGAAACGTTTAGGGCGAGTTTATGAAAATTTTGACGACGTTTGTACTTGTATTGGGTTAATTCGTTCCTCAATCCATCGTTGAAAGTCCAGTAACCCATGTAAGTAACATTGAGCTTACCTCCGTGTCGATGACTAAAATTATAAACATCGTAAAGAGTATAACTATTGTTTTCGCGTAATGCCACTGTAATTTCAGTAGCTATGGAAAGTGGTAAATCTTGGAATAAATTTATTGGAACTGCATTTGATTCAGTTAACATAAGCCAAAAATAAGATTCGTTGTAAGGCAATTGATTTCCATTAAACTGCAAACAATAATTAAAATATTACGTTTTGTATTTACAATAAGTATTAGGAAAAGTTTGATATTTTACATCTGACAAGTTAATTCTCTCTCCTCCTTCTCCTCCTCCTCCAGTTTTAAGTAAATAGATTTACAAAATTATTTTTAAATAAAATATAAAAATTGTTGAATATTCATGTATACAAATTTTGTACTTGTGAGATAGTTTTATTGATAAATATTTATAAGTTCAGTAAAAAAATATTGCTAATATTGATTTGCAAAATTTTGATTAGTCATTTGTAAAGCCTTTTACCTATCAATCAATATTTATCGAAATAATTCATTAGAATAACCAACCTGTTTGAAAATGATTTCACTTTGAGGACAATCGATATCAAGAATAATACCAAGTTTATAATAATTAACTTTGAGAATGTTATTTATGTCGAGATTTTCTTTAATAGACACGTAAGATACCGTCAGATTGGTCAATAAATTTCTTTGAAAAAAATCCATCTTATCTAAATCAAAAGAAAATATTTCTTTAATTAACAATCATCTATTATTTGAAAAACAAAGAAAGAAAAAAAAAGTGCAAATAAACCGAAAGAGCTCCAACATCCAAAAACGACCAAATATTGAATATATTTGTTTAAAAAGTAATCCTTCACAAATGAAACAGCAATATTCGCCTTAGCCGTCGTCCATGCGAACGCAATTATGCTAATAGTGACAACTCTTAAGATCATCTCCTTATTTTTTTTTTTTTTTTTTTCTAATAATCCACGAATAAATTTTAATATTTAAAATATTAATTTGATTGAAACTAACAAAAAAAAACACCTACAATAAAAAACGGATAATTTGCATTAATCGTATTACAATCATCTATAATTATAGCATAATGTAACTCACTTATAAATTCATTCGCTTTATAATTTTATACAATTTTAGAAAGTAAAGTATATTTAAAGTGCAATTCTTATCCTTTGATCGATCACACGGATAAGCAATAGGAACGTTTGAACGAGAAATTTGATGAAACTTTGCACACTATCAACAAGGACTATCAATCAAAAAACAAAATGCACTTCACCAATTCCTTGGCCGTGTCATTTGTATATCGAGGAAGAAACTACGAGCCTTTAGAAGATATTATATGAAAGTTAACATTATCTTGTAATGTCAGATATTTATACTATTGCGAAAATAGGGATCTGATTTTAATAGCGAACCATTTCCATAAAGAAGAAACCATCCATCAAGTTATATCATTTTCTCATCGAGAAGATTATCGATGTAAGAATCGCATCTATGTTTTCCTGCAAATAGGAAATTAAGTAACCCGTTCATTTTCATGCACTTGGTGTTTCGCATAGCTTCCTAGAATTAGTTGTAAATAATAAATAATAATGGAGTAGAGTAGAACCTTCGATCGATGATTTATGATGAAATACAACAGTTCTATATCATTGTAACGAAAAAAAAGAAGAAAAAAAAGGAAAAAAATGAAACACGGATGAATATTAAAAATATTTATGCTATAATACCGATTAACCTTAACATATTTGTTCAAGGTATTTATTAGATTGTTAGAAATTAAATGACTCTTCTAACATTTAATATAGACGCTACTTATACTGATTCTACAATCCTGTATATAATTATTGGTTATTTCTTTTGTAAACAGTGTGATATCCTTGTAACTAGATGATACATAATTGATCAAATTACTGGTAAATAAGAAACGTGAAACATGGCTTTCATCTACAATATGTTATTTTGTTAACTAATATCAGGATAAAAAACATTCTTATTCTTATGACGTATTTTAAGGAGAATACATTATAGATAATAAAAAAAAAACAAAAATAAAGATAAAACTGTATAACTATGTTATTCTAATTTTATATATATATATATTTTCTTTTTGTATTTTATTAAATATAAAACAAACCTGATTAAAATAATTACGATAATTTTTTTCTAATATCAATTATACATAATTTATGTTAACAAATTTTGTTCGAAGTAGTAAATTAGAATAATTAATTACTTAATTAATGTTTTATAAAAAAAAAAAAAATAAAAAAACAGAAAAAAATTTAAATGAACATATTATATTTGTCATTTGTCATTTAATAGACTTCTTCCAGATACTTGTCGTACTTATTGTTAGTACTCTATTCATTTCTTTTAAAATTTTTTTAACGATAGATGACGTACTACACTTACAATAAACACATATATAATTATAGACGAAAGTGTATTGTTACATACTATTGTTCGCATAAGAAAAAGTGACAAGATGACACCTACAAATTATTGAGATCTATAAAAGCGCATATACGTAATATCTTAGTTAACAGTTTAATATTATCAACTATTGAAGACAGTCAGAAAAATGAAATTACTCCGATACGTTTCGTTGGTCTCTTTGTTGGCGATTTTATCAATCGTCACAGCAGAAGAGGAGGAACTTTATTCTGATAAATATGATTACATTGATCCCATGGAAATCGTTAACAACGATCGTTTGAGGGACCAATACTACAATTGTTTCATGAATACCGGACCATGTGTTACCCCGGATGCAATATATTTCAAAGGTTAGCTTGATCTTTCATTTTATTTTTATATAAGGTAACTTAAGAAATTTAACTGTTACCTTATTTGATATTATCCTATTATTCTATTTATAATGAAATATAATTACGAGAAAATAATACTTAGTAATCAATTCTAATTAGGTGAATAGTATTTTTCTAAACTTCGAATAATCTTAACATGTTCCGTGTCAAGCCTTTTTTATCTGACTTGTCATTCAGGTCATTTAATTTTGCTTTAACAAAATCAACCATTACATGTAATTATTAATTATTGCAAATAACTTATATGTACTTTGTTCTATACTGCATTTTGTATAATGCATCAATATTTGAATAGGAATCATTTTTGTACAGAATTAAATTTGTTATAAACGTATATTTTTAACTCATTAACTCCTTAACGCACAGATTTTTTGAAAAAAAAAAAAAACACACACACTTTAGAACATTATCTTAGAAAAAAAATAAAAAAGAAATACAAAAATACAAAATTAATCAAAATTTGTCAAGCAGCATAAAATACAATGCCGCTTGCATTAATTCGAATGCACAAGTTAAGGGGTTAAATAAATATGTGAAATGGTAAGTGTACCCACCGGTGATACACATGGCCTTAAGAACAAGTTTAACGTGTACCATAGGTAGTACGCGTTACACGGAATATATTAAGAACTCTCTTTTGAACTCTCTCTTTTACGGGTTCGAGTCATTTATTTACGAACAAATTCTCACACTTATCTACTTTGTCTCTGTGAAAACAACACACATGGAATTTTATTTTCTACGAGCGTTCTTAGTTTCTACGTCACCACTCATCCATCTTTTAATAATCTAACGGGAACTCTCTATCCCATGTTAAAATAAATATAAATAAAATAAAATAAAAATAAATTTTTGGCTTACGGGTCTCGAAAAATCAGAACCTCACAATCGGCTACGACGTACAGCGTATAAATGCCTTAGAGCTACGTGAAGCTAGCCATCGATAGCTATGAGATTAAATTTTTTAAATATAAAAAAAAAAAATTGCTATTAAAATATTAATAAATAAATAATATATAAATTTGTATAAAAAATTTATTACAATATTACGAAATAATGATATATTTGTGTTATGATATGTTATATAATATAATTATTATATAACAAAGATCACAGAAATGTGAAAGTTTACTCGTATATTATAATTTGTCGATCAAAAGATATTTATTTTATTTTATTTTTTTTTTTGTATATCTCTTTTATATAATAACATGAAGTGACAAGATCAAAGATAACGTTATTTAAAAATGTATAATCACTTTTTTTTATTATCAAAGTTTATATCATTAAAAATACCATTTGTGTATAAAATCTGTTAAAAATAATCTTTTAATTGGCATTAAAAGAAAGAATAATTATATTGCATTTATTTATAGAATTAGTTATTTTCCACGATCAAAGATTATACGACTGACTAAGTCAATATGCAAATTTTCATTGCATTCTCTCATGTACGTAATATTAATATTTATATACAGTATCTAGAAAAATGATTTTAACAATGAAATTATTTTCTAAATCTTCGAAATATAATAAATAAATTAATAAAAATTACTTTAAATAATGTTTCAGACAATATTACAAAAATAAATCGATTTCATTTGTTTTTAAATAGATTACAATCCTTAGTTTCTTCAAAATAGCTTTATACTACTTGCTTTCTCTTGAGATGACGTCTTACATACTGTTAATATATTAATTTAATACTTTCTGAAATCTCGTAGCAGTCATTTATTTGAAGATAAATTTTATAAATATATTTAAGATAACATATTTTGATTGAATAAAATTTTTTTCAATAGACAAGCTCATTCAAATTGAATATAATTATGAAGTTGTTTGAAACGAATAACTGGTTTTCTATACGGGTAGTAAAAATACATTTAATAGAAAAAAAAATTGTTAATTTAAGCGTACTTTCTATCATTTTGTAAAATGGTAAATTAATTTAGACCTGTATATATATATATATATATATATATAATCGTAATTAATATGACATTAATGACATTAGTACGTTGTTTTTTTTTTTGCAGAACATTTCCCAGAAGCAGTCGTAACTAAATGTAAGAAGTGTACAGAAATTCAAAAAACAAACTTTGAAAAATTGGCCATTTGGTATAACGAAAATCGTCCTGATGAATGGACCGCTCTTATCAAAAAATTCATGGAAGATGCTAAGAAACAAAACTCATAAGCTACGAAAATAAATGATAATATGAGTGCCGACTTCTTTTTCACGATTTAATTATAAAAATTAAATAAATAATTAATAATACATTATAATGTAACTGGGATGTTGACCTATACATAAAATATATCTTCTTCTTCTTCTTCCTTTTTTTTTTCAATCTGAGTGAAAATAAATGTTTTAAATTTAAATCAAAATTTAATTCGTCCAAAAATTTGTAAACAATACATTTCCTTTAAAGTCCTTTTAAAACAAAGACGCAATTTTTATAATTCTCAAAATAAAAATGGAATGATAATTTATTTGACAAGCAATATAATTAATGATATTCATTTCATTTTTCTGGCCTCATGTATATATTTATTTTAGTATCCGGTTTTTTTTTTTTTTTTTTTTTTTTTTTTGAAACTCTACGTCCTTCAGAAATAATCAGTTAACAACGAGATGAACTTGTAGTCATTATTATTTATAATGTGAGTGCGTATACACGTGTTCTCACCAACAGCTATAAATACAAGAAACAGTAGCCCGAAAGCATTCAGAACTCATTCAAAGATATCCTTGGTGTATGTTACAATTGGTTCCTTAAAACGAATATAAAAACAAACAAACAAACAAAATAGAATATACTTCATCGAAACGTGAAAATAATTTATTGTTTTGTTAATAACATTTTCGTGAAAATTCTTTTGTTTTAAAACAAAAGTTTTTCTTACGAATTTGAAAAATTACAACAACAAAAATCATAATGACGCGTTATGTGCTTCTATTATTCGTAATGATCCTATCCATGACAATTAGTTCAGTGTTAATGGACGTTACGAAATATACGTCAAAATACGATGACGTAGATGTGGACAAGATTTTACATACACCTCGTTTACTTAATCAATATGTTAATTGTTACACAGAGAAAGGACCATGTTTAACAGCAGAAGCGAAATTTATGAAAGGTAAATGGTCAAATAAAATGGTTTTTTTTTTTTACAAATTTATACTTCAATTTTAGCACGTTAAACATTAGCTCGATCTCTTCAAACTAAAATTAAATATTTGGATTACTTAGAACAGACGTTCAAACCTTTTGTTTAGGTCAAATTGATTCTTAGAATTAACGATGTTAAATTTTTCTACATTCAAAATATATAATCCTTTGAACTCATACGTATGTCACCTTGCAGATGACAATTCTAGTTTACTGTTAAAACTCGCATGTCACGTTGAAGTTGACAATACCAGTCTGATATAAAACTTGTACGTCAGATTAACTTCAATTCATTTACCTAAGAAAGTTAATAAATTAAAAACACTGAAAATGATTCGAGTTTGAAAGGTTCATTTTTAACATATTAAACGTTACATCGATCCCTGAAGACTAACCTTCAATTTTTCGCTTTCCATCAACCGTGGAAGGTTGGTTCTGGGAACAAACGATACAAATTTCTAAAAATACAGAATTGCATTTTTATTTTATATTTATTTTTTCTTATTTATTATACTTACATTCTATTTATACGAAAAACTTCAATAGAGATATTAGCTAGCTCCCCGTTTAACGTATTAAAATCGTCTTTGATTTAAATGAACATTAAATTTGGATTTGATCAAATATTTAAACTATAAAACCACTTTTGTCTTTTAACAGATATATTTGCAGAAGCTTTGGTAACCAAATGCGTCAAGTGTACGGATAAACAAAAAATTATATTTGACAAGATAATTACTTGGTTCGAGGAAAATGACAAAGAAACTTGGAAAACTATACTGTCTATAGCCATTAACAAACATTTAAATAAAAAAGCATCATAACTCATATCTCTCGATAATCGTAATGAGTCCAATTATTGATTATGTTTGAAATCAAAACGTTAAAGGGAAAGGGAAGGTATTAAAGAAGGAGCTAATACGACATATGTGGATATCTATAAATTAGTTTTTTCATTTTCCTTGTTATAAATAAAATTGAAAATAAAAAAAAAAAGTAACAAATTTTGCAATTTATTTATTAGTTATAATAATTATTATATAATTAAAAAATATTATATAAAATTAATTATATAATACTAATATAATATATTAGCATTAATACATTAGTACTACATATTAGTATAATATATTATATATATTTGTATTATATATTAGTACTAATAAATAATACTAATATATACTAATTATATACTAATTATTGTACATACGTTACATATACTTTTGTTCTTTTCTTTTTTTGTTTAGTTATATTCGAATATCTCTAAATATGCGACCACGCTAGGTTGTAAAATGAAAATAGAAATAAATATTTTATATTCTTATATTTCACGTATGTGATTTTTAAACAATGATAAAAATAATAAAATGTATATTAATATTTCACAACTTCTTCTAATTTAGGTAAGTATATATTACCAGGATCGTATTTTCTTTGAATCTTAACCCACAAGTCAGGTTTCTTTTCTTTTATCTGAAAAACATTCCTTGCTATTTTCTTATGAAAGTCGTTACACCTTGCACATTGTGTAACCAATATATCGGGAAGTATTTCTGTGATTAAAAATAACAAAAGAACAAACGATTAAATGTCAATTTAATTGTTTATATTATTATACTACGTAAATAAAATCGAAAAAGTGTACTTATGAGAAAATGAGAATAATCTTCTCTATTGAGAAAAATCTTCAAATTTGTCAAATTAACAAAGATTTTGTGCTATTTTTTTTTTCATCAAATTTATCAACAGTTATTTAATTATTATTATTATTATTATTATTTAGATTATTAACAAAATGTTACTCACAAAGCAAAATGATAAACAATTATCATAGACTTTGTGCCTTCTACTTTTTCTTTGAAACATTGATCTCTTGAATTATTATACAAAATATTATTCACAATATTACACAAATATTACTCACGTTTAAAACTGCGTGCATCGGCAGTACAAGGGCCCTCATCAATTATACATTGTATGTATTGATTAAGCAGTCGTTCACTTTTAAAAATAGCATCCACATCTACTTGATCATATAAATCTGGATAGGGTTCCTCCACAGATCCAATAGCGAATTCAAAGATCGCGAATATTACGCAAAAAACGCTGATGAATTGCATGCTTTCGTGATTACAAAGCCAATGAGTTGAAATTGTACTGTAAAACAATAACGCATAATTAATTCTAAGTCGATTAATACATATACGATTAATTTGTTAAAAAGAAATTATTTTTAATCAACCGTTAGAATGTAATTAGTGTGATGAATTTAATTATAATCGATATCAAATATAAATTCTCTTATAAATTTGTAATTAATATTAATTGTAATATAAAATTATATGAGATATTACGGTATAGAGTAAAGAGTATTAATTTATTCAAGTATTACAAGAAAATAATTTGTAAAATGGTAAATACACTCGACAAAAATACGAACGGTAAAAAATAATCGAACTGCTCGACGAGTTTTAATCTCAAGACTTTTAATGAGATACTTCTTCTCAATGTCATGTTATAATATAGCTACGCAGTGATCTTGAAAGATCGTGCAAATATGGCGTACTAACGAAACAGGAACTTTAACATCTGTAAACAGTAAATATTGATTCGTCCTAAGATTACATTTGTATGATTTTGTTGAATTAAATATTAATAATACGTGATAACTTTAACATCAAGATTATCTTAGTATCAAAAGTACAGTATAGAACAAAAGTACTGTCGAAACAGAACAAATATTATGTGCAATGTACTCTGTAAATGTGTACTATTTTTTTTTTTTTTTATATATATACTTTTCTAAAAAGTCTACAATTTTAATAGAAGAGTTGAATTATTTGTTAAAATTGTGTTATTCCAGATTAAACAAAAAATAGGTCGAATTATAAGTAACTTCCGTTTTTTATGAGACAAAGAATGGCGTTTCTGCGACTGATAAGTGCAGGATACCTTTCATGGACTTTTTTTTGCACTCTTTGCAATTGTTCAACGTATCTATTGGATTCTGCTCCAATATTACCTTTAAAAGGTTCATCAAAGTCGGAAATACGTCCTATACTTCCCCAATAATTTTGTTATCCACTGTAAAAAATTCCGTGCGTTAAACACTAAACGTGAGTGATGTTTGACACGTTCGGGTAAATCTTTCGCCAATGATGCAACAAAATTATTTAAAACAATAAAAATTCTTCGAAAAATAACATCATGTTCGTATGATAAAAAAAAAAAAAAAAACTGACGAAGAAAGTAAAATGAAATAAATGGAACGTATTATATCGTTTTGTTATAAAATGTATCGTATTATATTACAACAAAATATTTTAACAATTAAATGTTACAAATAAAAATATGATATCATCTAAATATATAAAAATATATATATATATAGATATATTTTTTTTTTATACTTACACATATAAGTATTTTTTTAATTTTAGTAGATTTAATATTAAACAATTATTTGTTAATTTATATGCAAAGTTCTTAATGTTCTTTTTTCATTCTAAGTTTTACTTATCGTTAATATAATATAATGATATTATATTTAAAATTTTGGAAACATTTGAAATAAATTACTTGAAGTATGGAGTTTCTTATCACCAAGTGTTACAAAAAAATTAGTAAAAGTAGGCATAATTGCTTACAATGTGTCATTCGTGCCACAAATGGTCTTATTAAATATTAAAGGCTTAAAAGAGTTATATTATGTTCAAATACTTTTGTAGCTTCAGCAATTATCTTTAATTTTGTAAGAAATAAATCATAACT
Organism: Polistes dominula; assembly: GCF_001465965.1. The sequence continues at coordinate 608,638 of NW_015149016.1, forward strand.
ATTATATATATTATATTTCAATTTGCTTGAAACTATACTTATAAAAAAATCTAGAATCACTGTGTACCTTCATTAAGAAATATTATTTGAATGATTGATGATTGGGATTTTATGAAGTAAAAATATTTAATTAAAATTACTATCTTCTTAAAATAAAATATCACATATTTTCACATACACCAGAAATATAAAATAATGAATATATTATTTAAAAATAACAAATATTTTGTATTACATTATGTTAAAACATAATACTATATAATATATTAACTTGTATCCCATATTAAAAATGCAATAATCTAATATCTCATCACTTTTCCTAATCACCTGTTGATATAATTAATCTCTCTACAATTTCTTACTAAGGCACCTTATACATTTGTTACGGTGTAAAAGTACAAAAAAAAAAAAGTAAAAAACAAAGAAAAAAGAAGAAAAAAAATATAGGCACAGCCTTCCAATTTAACTTTGTACAAATATAAAAAAAAAAAGACTGTTAATAACGTGCACTTATTTATTAATGTGCAATCGTTTGAAGTGTTTACTTAGTATTTTACTTAGAAAGTATAACATTAAACGAAACTTTGTTGTCAGCTAAAGTATACTTCAGTATCCATTTAGTACAAGGATCTTGATTTTTGACGATATCATAATGATTACAGCTGGTCTTCATCAGAGAAATCCTGCAAATATTACGCATCTTGTTGAATATATGTTTTCATTAAATAAATTAAATAATAGTAATTTTAAAATAATGATTACAACGATATTGGTTGCTTTCTTAAATACTGGAATAAATAATTTTACAAAAATTAAAAAAGACAGATAAAAGAAACACATAGCAACAAATATTTTTGATAATATTAGAATTATTTTGAAAATTATCTAATTGTAAGCTCTTTGATTTCGTACGACATATTGCTATAAAAAACAAAAAAGAAGATATTTTATGAAACGCCGACATATATTTCGAATTATTATTTTAATCAATGTTAGACGTTAAAAAATAACACAGTAACGGTCCTCTGATATTTTGAAAAATACATTGAAACGATTTGAATATGTATTATTTAATGTCGAGTTTCCTTGTCTGCGTTTAATATAACAATATGTCATTTCAAAAATGTTAATTTTAGTTTTTTCTTATAGGGTGATGGTATCGACCTATTATTTATTCACTCTTGACCCTTTAATAATTACAACGTTTATTACCTGAAAAGATTACAATAACAAACGTTTTCATTTATAAACTTTGATATACAATACTATAAAATAACATTGTGCGTATACATAAATACAGTATATTTCATTAAATATACTTATAAGTGTGTATATGAACTACTGCAGTATGTGTTTTGAAAGAAAAAAAAAAAGCAAAAATGTGTTACAGAAATCAATAATAAGAAAAGTAGTTGAATTGCATAGATCTATTAAGATACTTTGATATAGATCTGTCAACCACCAATTCTATTGGGTATAGGAACCTTCTGTGTGAACATTGATCGCAACATCGGATTTCATTTTAATATAATTAAATTATATTATTTAAGCAATGTGCTCTCAACAAATAATAAAATAATAATTGTTGATAAGTGTCGTTGACATTTAATTCAACTTTAATTAACAACGTATAGTGCGTGTTAACGTATAATAAAATGTAATTAAGCGTGAGCTGTCTTTTGTACCTTAAAAGCAGCTTTGACACCAATAGTAGCAACTACACCTAGTCCAAACATTATCAAATGCGGCAAATACTTTATTCCTGGTACGTCGGGCCTTTTTGACGTCAACATTTGCAAAAAATTTAATTTTCTATCAGTGTAAGGTGGATAACGACACCTATAAATGATATAAATGAATATACTTTTTATTGAATACTTTACCAAAGTACTCTACCAAATGTAATCAAAAATAATCAATCATGAGCGATAGATAAGGTGTTGAAAATAAAAGATTATTATTATTAAATTAAATCTGTATCTTACGATGCCAATTTTTCCCCAATAATGTTGAAATTTTTAATAAGACATCCTTTTTTATGCACAAATGTATCAAAACTGTATTTTCCATGATAAGCACCCATGCCTGAATTACCGACTCCACCGAACGGTAATGTGTCAACTAAAACCATATAAGAAAATTAATATTTCAAATTACTTTGAAATAACATTAGATGTACAAAACGACAATAAATAATAATTATTACAAATAATATTAAATTATCTATAACTACAGATACGAATAATAAGTAAGATAGATTTCAATTTCATACAGCCATAGCATGTAACATAAAATATACAGGATGTTTGAGGTTTTTCAATAATATTCAAAAATTACAACACGAATACACATTCGGAAACACTAAGTAACATGATATTCTTCTACCAAGAAATTTGCGTTGATACTCTTTTACAAAAACCATACACACATTAGAAATATCCACATATTCTTGGTTTTCAAATACTTTCGACATTTCGAACGTTAGTATTCCGAAAAGAAACCTAAAAAAAAAAAATCTGATATCGATTGGAATTTGCTAAATCACTTCAAATTAGTAAATTTCATAAATAAACTTGCGAAAAGGTAAACATAATCGACTGAAAGTTTAAGAACAATCCCATTGCCCAATAAATGTGAACATTTACAATTTATATCAAAACTTGTTAATATAATTTTAAATGACCTATAATTATATAACATTTTTTTCTTTATTTCCGTGCATAACATACGCTGACATCATTTGACCGAAAAAACTTCAGGCACCCTGTATAAATATATTTCATTATAGAAAGCAAAATTAGTAATACCTACAAATAGAATACAAAATTAGTAATTAGTAATACATTTTAATTCAACAAAACTATTTTTAAGCACACAAGAAAACTGTCTGATTTGATTCTTGAATCAAACCAAAAATTGTATCTACATATATATATAAAAGACATTTCAAAATATGTGGGCATCATTTCAGAGATAATTTCAACAATTGGCTAAAATAAAAATAAAAAAAGTTAATATAATCATACACAACTTTGTTACCGATTTATAGTCGGTTCTATGTTATACGAGTTGTTACATAATTTTCATAGAAACTATTCAAAAATACCAGATGTTGTTTAAATTTACCGTAAAGCTATATAATAAATTACCAAAAGATAAAAATCAGCTATAATTTGAAAATTGAATGATATCAGGTATATGATTATTTTAACTTGTTTTATTTGAAGCATACTGAAAAAACACTGCTCTTAACATTATTGTTATACAGTTAAAAACACTTTGTGCATATTTTCTTTGTATTTAATCTTTTAATACACACAAGTGATTTATATATGATATTGAGCAAATACCTGCTGCGTGAAATATTATGTCATTAATACAAACACCACCACAAGAAGTATTGGTAAGAATCATAGATATATTTTCCTTATTTGTGCTAAATATATACATTGCTAGCGGCTTCTCCCTGTATCATATATGATAAAGAAAATTATATTTACATGCATATATATAAACAAATAAATCTGTTGTAATAACTGTATATAAATATATTCGTGTAATAAAATATGTATTTAAAATAAAGTAATTAATAAAATATGATATCAAAAGAATAAAAATATATCTATAATAGTATAATATCTATTTAAACATTACACATAATTTCTATATTCCTCTCTACCCCTCTACTCATGCAATTAACAATATATGCATATATACAAATAAATTGACTACTGTAAAATTAAATCCTTCACCCAAGTTTCATTTGAAATGTTACATTAAAATTATTAGAAATATTTACTATCGTTTTTACGACTTTAATAAAAAAAAAATATAAGTTGTGCAAAAAGAAAGAATCAAAATAAAAAAATAATAAAATAAAAACAAATAAATACGTATTTACTTAATAATGTTATCTCATTTTTCTAAATTGTTTATTTTTTAATTTATTTATTTTATATCTAGGAAATAGGGTCTGCATTAAATGTACATAAAAATGTACTACTAATCAAAAGTGCAATTAATCTTTTACAATTAGAGAAAATGATGTATAATAGATGTAATGATTATAATGTAATTGCTAAATCTATAAGAAATTGTATATTAGCAGTTAACTATATTATTAATTGATTCTGATAATTCGTAATTACGAATACATTTGATACAGAAACAGAAAAATATATCAATATATCTTCTTCACAACAAGAAACCTAAAAACATGTATAATTAATATACAAATACTACGGGATATCTCCTTTAAATCGGTACAAGGCTTGGTATTATTAGTAGTACACTTTTAAGGTGTTCTTGCAATAAAATATTAAATCAAGTTGGCCAGCTAATTTAATTTTTTATTACGACAACATCTTAAAGGTATACTAATGATATAACAAGTCATACCAATCTGAAGGGGACACCCTGTAACAAAAAATCCCACGTTCACGTATTACTTTCCTTCCGGAATCAATTGAAAATACAAAGAAATTATTTATTAATTTTATTCACAAGAGTATTTTTAATTCGAATCATTAAACATAACAAATTATATATACACTTATAACAGAACTTTCACTACCCATTCCTAAGCAAACAAGCAAAGAGTAATTCAAGAATTATCATACATCTACTACCTAATAACCTGACTCACCACTATATTGCAATATTGTATCGTTGACACACACTGATCCGCTATTAGTTTGATTTATAATTAAATTTTGTACTCCTTTATCCTTGGAAAAGATGTATAATACAAGTGGGATATCGCTAAGTATTAAAAACAAAGGTTATTGTGTATTGTTTGTCAAAGGAATATAATATACACTTGCAGATATGATTGTATTTACGAAAGGTTGCACTATATAATTTATGCAATTATAATAGATAAATATTGTCCTAAACGAATCACTGCTAGAGTAACAAAGATACTCTAGATCAGGGGTGAGCAACCTTTTTTAGCAACAGGCCTATCCAAATTTGGAAATTTTGTCTGGAACAAGTCGCATTAATTTGGTAGAACTTAATATATTAGCGGGAGAATATCTGTAATATAAATAAACGCTTAACGGGCCGCGGGTTGCTCACCCCCTGCTCTAGAGTATGTCTAACCAACATGGCAGTCAAAGTATTAAATGTATCTTCTAAAAAGTTCCTATATTATAATGTTAAATACTCACCGACTATTAATAAAACGAATAGCTTCATAAGCATTATCAACATTAACAATTGGCAAAATCGGTCCAAAAATTTCATCTTGCATAACTGGATCAGTAGGCTTTACATCGATAAGAACTGTTGGAGAAATATACTTTTCTGCGAAATCATAGTCACCACCTATTGCTACTTTTCCATTGCCTGATAAATAATTCTTTAAACGCCTATGTAGAATATAATATAACTTATTTAGTAGAACTTATAAATTCAATCAATTTCAAATACATATATACTTACTGCAAATGATTTTCATTAATAATACGGCATAAATCGTTACTTTCTTTAGGATTATTTCCATACCACTCTTTCAAAATCTTTTTAGCTTCTTCCAAAAATTTATTTTGAACTTCCGTGGAACACAATACGTAGTCGGGTGCAATACAAGTTTGTCCAACATTGATGAACTTCCCCCATAATATTCTCTTTGTAGCTATACTTATGTCTGCCGAGTTATCTATGTAAACAGGACTAAAAAAATAATAATATATACAAAATATCTAATATAAACTCCAAATTTTTTTGATCTGTTAAATTTAATATTGTATTTTACAATCGTACCTTTTACCACCTAATTCTAAAGTAACAGGCGTCAAGTATTTGTTAGATGCTTCACGAACTATTCTACCAACGTTAGTAGAACCAGTATAAAATATATAATCAAATCTTTGTTTAAGTAGTTCAGTCGTTTCTGCTACACTTCCTGTTATAACGCGATAACACTCCTATTTGAAATGTAAATAAATTTACAATAAAAAGAAAAAGCTCTCTTTAAAAAATAAATATTCAATAAAACGTTCCACAATACGTACTGTATCCAAATATTTTGGAATTAGTTCCGCGAAAAGATTAGCAGTAGCTTGTGCAACTTCCGAGGGTTTAACAATAACACAATTTCCAGCTGCTATAGCACCAATCAAAGGTGCCAAGACCAATTGTATTGGATAATTCCATGCCCCTATGATAAGGACAACACCATAAGGATCTTTGTGTATTTCAACTCCATCGAGTAAATTCATCATTGCTTTAGAAGGCTAAAAAAGGAATATTTTTTTAAAACATATATGGGCCGCCTATTTTGAAAGTGGCCTAACTCCTCCCATTCGTGGTTAGAAAACGCATATTATTCATTTAATAATTGCCACTATTTTAATAGGAAATATAAATTTAATGCCTTTAGATACACTTAAGCAGTATAACTCATTACTATCTTGTACGTATATTTTCCATTGCACTGAAACGCAAACCCTTCAATATCTTTATTCGAACATAAATGGAGGTAGGCCACTTTCAAAATAAGCGGCTCATATATATATGTATATAATTGTTTGCAACATATTTAAATTTAAGCAATAAACAATTTCTTCTAATACCTTTTCTGTAGCAGCCCAATCCTTAATGTTATAAATCATGTGCTTAATGTCTTCTATAGTATAATTAATTTCTAAAATCATAGATTCAAATTTACTCTGGAAAAAGAACAAACGAATATATATATATATATAATTACAAATAAATAACTTTATAAAGTAACGAATATTATTATTTTTTACCCGTCTTAAATCTGTTGCCAATGCGGATAAAAATTGAGGTGTGCACTCCTTCATCATTCTAATTATTTGTTTTAATTGCTTTATTCTCCATTCCAATGGTCTTGTTTTACCACTAAAAAATGTATCTCGCATGCCTTGTACGATCTTAAAAAAGATTTGTTACAGGAATTAAATATTAAATTGAAATTATATATAATATTCTTATCAAAACATAAAAACAAACACTTTTGTTATATCTTCTTTAGTAAATGTCGAAGTAAACATCGTTGCAAAGATATTAAATAAAAAATAAATTGAACAATAACTTACATCAGCGTAATTAGCTGTCATTGTTTTTCCATTCATTTGTGCTAAAACAGAAGAAAAGACTAAGAAGATCTATCTTTATAACTTACATTATTTTTCACACACACACACATATATAATCTTATTATATAATATTAAATTTTGTACTTTGAACCTGATCTTAGATGAAAAGTTTGATAAACAAAATATACTCATTTAGACTTAATGAAGAGAATCGAGTTTTTTCAAGGTTGATTATAAAAACATGATTTCATCCAACTCACAAATAAGAAATGTTAATAGTACAAAATATAAAGATTGATTATAAGATATAAATCAAATGTAGAATCTTAAAAAAAAAAAATGTCTAATAACATTATTCAAAACTGTGTGATATCAAAATATTCAATTTAATAACTTGATTGATTTGTGAGCTATGCTTTGATAACTATTAAATGATGACTACATATATTTGAATAATAACGATATAATTCTACACGTGTACAATTTACTAATATTTTATTTAATTAAATGATATACCAAATGAATGCATATACATGTCCAGTGCTAATATAATATATACATTGCATTATACAATAAGACTGCAAGATACAATTAAGAAACTTAGTTTCTCATTCTCTTCAAGGTAATAAAAATAGCGACGATATATAAAAATAATAGTTAATAGTAAAATAAAGCAAATAAATAACTAATTAATTTGAATATTACCGTGTTTATCAATACTATTGACGACCGTTCTGTAAAATTTCACATTAAAAATAGCACATCGCATTAAAAATATCTCTTGTTTGTTGAAAATTTCATTATACTCCTCTAAATAGACTTGATAATGAGAAATTAAAATTTCTTTATCTTAATAGATAAACAATGAGAAATAAATTATAAAAATATGATGTAAACCATATGTAAATATATTGTCTTAATTAAACTGAATTCCAGATCGTTGAGCTATGATATGCAAATTAAGATCAAAACTTGTTCTTATATAAGAGTTTTATAATTTACATAAATAAAATTGATATTTAGTTTATTTTGTAATCTCTAATAAAATAATCTATTTATAAGTTTAATAAGGGTTATAAAATATTTTGTTCAAACTACAATCACACTATTTCAATAATTACCCAAATTAATAATATTCCAATAGTAAAGATTCCATTTGTCAAAATTTTGTACAAATTTTTTCTCAACATCGTATCAAACTCCTTCCAAAATAAAATCCTTTTCATTATTTAACTGATTATTTAAAACTGTTAATATGCAATTTATACATAGTTTAATTAAAATAATATTATATATGACAAATATATATGGTAACAGTATATGATACATATAGTCACGGGACCTATTAAAAATGAAGAAAAATAATTGGATAAAAATGTAATTATTTTGAAACGAATGTGACGTAATATACTTAAATGTGATAAAAAAATTGCGACGTAATGAGGAAACGGAGTCCAAAAATGAAATAATAATGATTATTTTGAAAATTTATTGGAGAAATAATACAACACTTACCCATAATGATTGAAGTCGAGATAATTATTTTCTATCAAAATGGTAAAAATCCAATGAATCGTTTGATGAACAAAAAACCGAAAAACTGCAGTGAATTATTAAACATATATCACGTATACTTAATATGTCGATCTTACCCAAGGATACGACGCAATGTAAAAGAACTTGAATTAACAATAGAACTGCTCGATTACTTTTTTTTCTTTCCTTATATATCCGTATCTCTCTTTCTTTCTCTCTCACTGCTTATCTCAATCCTTCAACACATTTAAAAGGAACTGAAAGATATTTCCATGTATATCTACTGTTTATAACTCGTCTACCACTCCTACCATCCTAACCTAACCTATCTCTTCCCCTCACTCTTAGCGAATGTTTTGTATTTATCATGTTTCTTTTCTGACATCTATCTATTTATATATATATATATATATATATATATATATATATATATATATATATATATATATATTTAGGTCTACCGGAATATTCTGTTCGTTCAAATAAATATTAGTTGAATTTTTCGTCACTAGATGTCAGAATCGTCGTTCTGGTTTTTAATCCTTGTTTATATTTATTTGATTTTTCCGACCAATATATGCAATAATTCGTTTTTTTACGTTTCTTAATCTATCCCAATATTTATAATTACTCTCTATGCATAAATTATCGTTCGATTTTTGGAATAAAATTACGTACTGTCGAAAATAGATATTGGAATATAGAAACGTCATCTTATATCGAGTTTGTGTTGCTGCACGTGTATGTTTAGGTGTATAAAAGAGAAAGTGAATGATTAAATAATATATGCGAAAATACTAGCAGAATAATCAGAATAAAAATGCTTATGTTAATAATATTCAATATATGAATTAATAATATTAATATAATCTATAAAAATGATGATCTCGCAATCTACTGTATTAAAAAAGTAAGGTTAAGTAATAAAGATTAATTAAAAAGAAACTAATGGAAAGGTAAAATAAAATTTGGAGTATTAAGATTGAAGAAATTTCCACAAAATAAGAAGACCTGCTTATTTCAAAATACCAGGTAAGGATTATGGTAATATTCAAATTGCTTTTTTTGTAAGCTTACAAAACAAGAAAATAAATAAAACATTAGAAATAAAAGGAGTTAGATAGATGGAATAAATATTGAAGATCTTTAAGATGAAAAATAGATTTTCAAAATCATAAAATGCTATCAGATGTTGATACCATAAAAGAATCAAGTGCAAAGTTCTTTTATAGAAAGTGCGTTGAAGAAGAAAATGAGTCGGTGTATAAATACACTTGAAAAAATATGTAAAAGTTTTATTTATTGTATTTTTGCTTATTTCTGTGTTGTATACGATACAAACTATCTTATAATAATAGAATTTAGTCCTTAAATAATTTAAAAATTCAAAATAGCAGTGCCATGAAAGACTTCATTTAACACATAACATGCAGGACAAATACTAGAACAATAAATATTCTATGCCTTAAGCAAGTATTTTGATAAAATATTTAGAGAAAAGAAATCCTACCAAATGCGTTGTAACATGGTGTACGAGCAGTTTCCACAAGAATTTTCACAGAATGATGATTTTTGTCAACATCTTTATGCTGATTAACATCCATCTCAATGGATGTACTATTAGACAGCGTTGATATTGTTTCCATTGCAATAATCGGATACAAAGGAATACACTATCTATTAAATTAGGTTAAATCAAAAAGTTAATATTATTGCTAATTTTCCTCTCCTTTATTAAACACTAAATTAATTTAATAGATACAATATTAATGAACGCATATAAAGAAAAAAAATTATTAACATATTTGCATACGGTTCATAAAGAACAAACTCTTAGATATGTTTAATATATTGTAATATATTAAAACATTTAATATATTGAATTATAATATGTTGTAAATATGTATAGATCTACTATTTTGAAATTTTCTTTGAAAATGTTATAATAATACCATATAAATTTTACCTTATTTTTGCACAAAATTTCCTACTTATTGTATCATTATAATTTGATACTTATGAAAATATGTATATAATACAGATTGTGCTGCAGAGACATAAACAATCACAGAAATTCAATAACTTTAAAAAAATGATAAATAAATCATTGTAAAGTATAGACAAAAAATCATTTCATTTAAGGATAACAACAGTCGATGTGTAACTCGTATTGAAATAATTTTTGAGTGGCCACGAAACAATCGTCATTTTTGTTTTACACTTTAATAGCAAACAAACGTTACACACTGGTCCAATGCTTCATAGTTATTAAATGCTATGATGCTGAAAACAGTATACAGAGTCGGATTATCCCTACCACCGTGGTGTATGGAAAAATCGATTTTTGTAATTGTTCGTTCTTCTGCTGTATTCTGCATGTATATATATATACATATATACGTCTAATATATATAAATAAGTCTAAAAATATATATATAAATCACGTCTATAACTTCTAAAAATTCTATTTTATTTTAATGGAAATAAATACGTATTACATTTGTATGTATTTCTTTATTTCTATAAATTATTTATTATTTTTAATTTTTAAATTTACTTTACTCATATAAATGTATATTATTTTGATAATAAAAATTTAAGATAAAATGTTTTTACAAAACTAACTAAAAAATTCATTTCAATTATATAATACAAGATTACTTAAGAGTATTTACCAATATGAGTTCAAACAATAAAAATTTGTAGTTTTATATTTAACAACAACAAATTTTAAACCTCTAATCCTCGTTAATCGATTCAGAACGATTTTTAAATGTTTTTTTTTTTTTTTACTAAACTCTTTTAACTAAAGAGCTGCAGCTTCACATCCAAAGAGCCGCAGTTTGCCGATCCTTGTACTAGACTACTTAACTAAAGGAATACACATTTATGTTAAATTTCAATTGACGTTTTTTCATAAACGGCTGAATATTTGCACCAAGTTTAAAGACTCAATGAATCTTTTCATGGACTACTACAAGTGTGGAAAATTTTAAAAAAATCGAAGGGGGGACGATCGCGACTTCTCCTTGTAAGTTGAAAAGTGAAAGTTGTAGCGATTACATTTACCGCATATTTCAAGAAATGCCAATTATAAGTAAGACTCGGATTTAGATAAAAATATTATTATTATTATTATTATATACGCTCGAGAAAGTACTATGTTTTTATGCATATATACTAGGTGTCCCCGGTCACGCATTGCTAGGACTTTTCTATAATACGTTGATTAAATATAATACTAAACTATTCAATGCAGTTAAATTAATATTCACTTATAATTTCAATTGAGACACACATAAATAATAAATGTCGCGTATTTTATAATAATACTAATAATAATAATAATAATAAAAATAAACTCTCGTTATTATTAATAATTATTTAAAAATATGATTTCTCTCCTACCTTGAAATATTTTTCTTGGACGATTGCAAATGAATAGAAAATTCTTGGTCGGTTTGTCTTTCACGACTATTCGTCGAGTAAGAAAAAGAAAATGTAAAGAAAATGAAATTTCTCTCTTATTCGTAAAACTAACATTATATTTAATTATTGTCTTATTTATGAAGTATCGTCCTCCTCATTTTACGTCATTTCGTGTCCTTCCAACAAGAAAAAACTATCGTTACATTGAATGTACATACATAGAGGTATACTTCATTGAAAAACTTTTAACCACCACTTACACAAACAACCCTGACCATTTTTCCTTTTAACCAAGTTTATAAGTATGTATCACTTATCTTATTTTCAAACTAGTTTACACCGTCATTAAATTAAATAATTCAATGATAACAAATCTACTTGTCTGTCGTATTTGTGTGCACGTACATATGTGTGTGTGTGTGTGCGCGCGCGCGCGAAGGTACTTATGTGTTTAATTTTTTCTGTATATGCACGTAAATATTTTTTAAATAATTCCATAAGAATAAATGTTCGTTTATTCGTATTCACGTACACGTGCATATTTCTATGTACATTTATATGCCTAATCTTTTTTTTTTCTGGTACGTGCATATACGTACATTCTTACATGCCAAAATTTATATTCATATTAATCTAATCACGTGTACGTGAAAGCGACCAACAAAGTGTTAAATTTGATTTTACTTACGTGAATCCGAAATGTCGATTACAGCTGCTTGAAGATCAATACGAGTAGTCTCATTTTCAGATGATACTGTTGACGACGTAATCATTTCATTCTTTAATTCATCGTCCATTTGTTTTGGTATATCTATGATAACTTCCGCCTATGAAAAAAAAGATTTACGTAAGAATAAACGTTATTTCAATAAAAAAAAAATAAAAAAAAAACAAGTAGAAAAAGTAGATAATTATGTAAAATGAATCAAAGTTATAGTCAAAGGTCAGATTTTTTTTTTTTATTTTTCTTCACGTTTAAAGATGCTTGAGAGGTACAATCGAAGATAAAAGTACTGAACATTTTCTATTCACGAATATATACGTTTTAAAGTATGTTATGAAATAAATGAATTATATAGAAAAAAATACTAGAAAAGAATGTATTGTTAAAAAAAAAAGAAGCAATTTTATAGGAATAATGTTAAATTAAATAAGAATTGATAAATAACATGAAAATATTGTAAATAATTGTTGACAAGATGAATATACCTTGATTTTAACTTTGCGGTAAAAATACTTTTCAATAAACGTTATTTCAATAAAAAATTTGGCTTAAAAAGTAGGCTTTAAATTAATATTAAATTTGTAAAACCTGTCTGGTAAGTTTCCTCATGTAATGGACCTATTACATTTATTCAAGGTGACTAAAAGGAATCTTAAATAAGAACGAAAGACAAATTTGAATAGAACAATTTTTCCACTAATTAAATATTTTTGATGCTAAAAAATAGCGTAAGAAATAAAATTTGTATAATAAGTAAGAAATATGCTTTGTATAACAAATATAATTAACATAATTATAGGTAATCTTTTATATAAAAAAAAAAAAAAATAGAAAGAAAACAACAATATCGTTTACAATAATCAAATGCAATAATTAAAAACATGAAAACTCTCGCTAAAGCATCGATAATCTATGACAAAGTATCCTTAGTAAATTTGTTTTCGCGACAATGTTAGTCAAATGAACGTATGTATTAACAATTAGTCGAATTTCTCGATGATATTATTTTCATTATGTGTCGAAAAGTATACCGAATAAAATTTGATGCAAGATAATTTAATCAAATTACATTCGCTCACAAGTCGGACGCAGGTGTCGCGTGTCTGCGGTTTTTATTCGTGCAATCTCTTGTGGTGTAATTGTACGAATTACATCTTACGTAAATTGGTTTCTCGAAAAAATCTAAGTGAACGTTATTTTTTCTCTCATGTTAATTATTTATCTTTAAAAAAAAATACATTTAAAAAGAAAAAAGAAAAAAAAAACATTCTTCCGTGACGAGAATGTAAATGAGAAAGGAATCGTTGAAAAAGATCAAGAAAAACAGTATATCGATCATAATTTATTTTATTATTTACTTATTATTTCGTAATATGAATTTTGTAAAAGAAAAATCATTAAATAATTATTCAAATTGTAATTGAATAAAAAATTGAATAAAAATACCATTTAACACATCCAATTGTCTATATCAGGTTTTATATATCTGTATGTTAATATAATTCCTTCAACTTTACCCTCTAATATTTATACATATGTAAATATATATATATATATATATATATATATATATATATATCTTTGATCTCCCCTTCTTCGTTCATGTGCTGTATAAATTCCATCGCGTAATCCATTTAGAAATTTAAATTTTACCTATACGAACGAATGAAATAATTCGTTCATTTCTAATATTAGACCTTTATTCACGAAAATTATTTTTCTTTTAAATAAAATATTATTATTTATAAATTAATATATCCATCAATGATAACATCACATTATTTGAAAATAGAGATGAATAGGGGAAAAAAATCAAAGCAAATTCACATAATAATTTTGTTCGAATCCACCAATAATATAAATGATATATAACAATATTAAACTTTATTGGTAATAAGTCGCGTGAAAAGTGACTTACAAATAAAAATATGTTATTAATAATTAAATAATAAATTAATTCTTATAATATTGAACAATTTTGTTGCATGTTTATCGAAACCACTTATAACGTATTGTTTGTTATATTGAGAATCATCAATATAAAAACCTGAGGATCGTGATGAAGGTTAAATTTAATAAAAAAACAATGATGATCGTCTAACGATGACGTTGCATTTAAAATTTATGTCCGTGGATAAAGAGGGAAAAAAAAGAAGGAAATGTGAACGAGATTATCAAAGAATAAGATTAATTTACATACCATTTTTAAAATATCCTTTTTGTAAGCACGTTCTTAAAGAATTTCCAAAACTGGTGTCGGTTAGACGCTCCGTCAGATTCACAATCTTGATTTAGGGACTACAGAGTTGCACTGTGAGCACGCGGTATGTTTACCGGTCGCTCGAGACTAACTTGAAACTAACTTAAAACAGGTTCGTAGAACACGTGTGTTGTGCACGCTTCAAGCCGGAGGAACGAACACTCTTTGATTCCTAAAGCATTGTTTTTAATATTCCCAAGCTCGAGTTGTTATTGTGCTGAATTAAAACGGAAACGTTTGGCATACAGTCAGTCAAAGAAATTTTCAAACATTCAAAGACAAACGTAAAACATATTTTTATGATTTTTCATTAAATATAAACAAAAATTTAGTCTACACCGTATGTGATATATGTGAACAATTTTAAATACAGGAATATTATTTTTCATGTAGTATTGATAGAAAATATGAAGTAAGAATTTTTTTGTTTTTTTTTTTATCCAGAATTTTTACAAATAAAATTATAATTAGAATCAATTTGAAAGTAAACTTATACTTTTAAAATAAATTATATTTGTTTAAGGATATATCTTAAATTTACATTATAATTTTTATTGTATCATAGAACTCAATCATTTTATTAGAATTTTTCAAAATCTTGGAATTTTTGATTAATCAATTTTAATCAAATTTACAAAATTCACATATAGAAATAAATAGATTGACAAAATATGTATATATGTATATATTCCTTGTTTATAACGGTTTTACAAATATTCACAAAAAATTATTTTGATTCATATTTTGTAATTCTTCACATACTTCGTTTAACACGTACATTTTTCTACTCAAATTTTCAATTGAAATAACTTTTCAAATAATTCTTTTACTTACTGCTCTTTTATTTATATATCCAAATTTATGTACGAAGTCATGGAAATACGTATTATGTTAATACATAAATGTATATATATATATATATATATAGGCGCATCCGCTTTCCCCTCCAAAATTAAAAACAATACATCCGACAAAATATATTCCCACGAATCGATACTACTGGAAACAATTTATTCGATTATTCTATTTCATTTTTACCTTGCAAAACTATCTACACTAACAACATTAATTTTTGTATAATGCAACGATTAATTCGATTAAAAAATTGTATAAAAACAAAATGCGACAAAATCAATAGAAAATGAAATGAAAAATATATCTGATAATATAAATATCATAATTCTGTGATGAGATAAATGTTTAATAACTAATCTCCTTATTAAATGTGTGATACAAGTAACTTTATGTTTGATTGTACGGTCGTTGGCTGATTTTCATTTTCATACTGTGCACGTGCTTTCTCATTCTGCTCGAAAAATAAATGTTATCTTTCTCCACTTCCACGTTGTAAGGGCGAAAGGAGGAGTTGATCCAGAAAAAAAACACACATCAATTGTTATGAATTGAAGATATATTTTAATACTCGTTATACAGCAAATCAGCGTGGTGTTCAGCCCCTGTATCGCTATGTACCTTAATTTCCTTGTTTTTTACTAATAGTAACCACTGATATATATATTTATAAGAATTAGCAGAAATTGTCCAATGAACTGAATTTACTTAACTGATTATGTGCGGATCAATTGAATATGAGTCCGCCTAATGATTATGAGTATGAATAGAACTGAATTGACTGAATAAACTGGACCAACTGAGTTGCAACAGTCATTCCCTGTCACTTATAATTCTTTTCCCACCAAAGAACACCAGTATGACCTTAAAGTAGGGGTAACTAAAATAAAACTACCATTTTTTCTAAATTTTAGTAATCAAGATGGAATGCCGAATACGATATTCTTAGGTAGACACCAAAATCATTGGATGTTTGTCAAAGGAAAGGTACCCTGTTGTAAACTAGTAAATATAATATATCCTTTTTTTTTTTAAATCTATCCTTAGGTATCTTTATCATTAGTTAACACGATCAGGAATTTTCTGTTGCAACTAATTCCTTTAGATGTTCCGATAAAGAATGAAACACTTTGCAAAAATATACATCGAATATGATTTTGTTTCATATTATTACGTGCTTCATGTGAACAGTGTATTTAGGAGTGTACAATAGGGACATGGAAAAACTGGTTTTGTAACATACACGAAGTATGAATTTATAATACTTTAATACATTTGTATTTTATAATGAATTATTTATCTTGAATAAGTTCAGTTCTATATGACAATTTTTATTTTTAAAAACTATACATAATAAACGAAATGTTACTTTAGTATCCATTAAAAATATGAAAATTGTATCATCATTAAAGATCTCCTAAATATATTAACAATATAAAAAGGCACTTTTCTTAGGAACACTTTAATAATACTAATCACTCGCGAATGTTTTATCGCATACAAGCATGACTTCTATATAATATAACAAATACTATATAGCTGTGACATATTATGTATTAAATAATTAATTATTATTATTCTTGATAGATCGAAAACATTATTTTGATTAAAAATCGATTTTCATCTACTCTCATTATACTACAATTTTTGCATTAGAATATCGTGACTTTTGTAATATCTTTAATGATTCGATGTATTAATTCCTACGTAAATATCAATTAAAATTAAGAGTATTTTAAACTTGATACTCGTAATACTATATAGATAATCTTATTTACAATATATTTTAGGAATGTAGCTATTTTTAACAAGATTTTCACTACGCATGAATATTTATAGTATGACTAAAAATCTTTAGTATCAATACCAGTTTATAAATCGATCCACTGCTCGTTTCCATTCGGTAATAGTATTTTTATAACGTAATTGCGAATCTTTGTTTGGCTTAAATATTTTCTCCACTTTACGAAGATTTTGTAATTCTTCTTTATTTTTCCATATACCTAAAATAAATTATTGATTATTTTTAGTAATTTGAATTACTGTACGTACGTAACATACACACACTATTTTTCGTACCACAATATAAGCCAGCGCAAATCGCTACACCAAAAATGGACATTTCTATATTGGCAGGTCGCTCTATTTCCAAACCCGTAACATCTGCCAATAATTGCATGATGAAATCATTTCGAGATACTCCACCGTCGATTCTATTTTATCAACGCATTATGTTAATTTCATCTTCATTCTCAACTTTGGAAAATTATTTATCTGACCCAAAGGTTTCCATCCTTACCGTGCTTTGTTAAACGTGAAGTTAGTTTCTGAACGAAAACTATCAAAAAGTAATAACGTTCTAAATACAAGACTTTCTAATAACGATCGTACAATGTGGGCTTTTTTCGTCGTTGGTTTCAATCCTAAGAAACCTGCTGCCGCAGTATTATTATTTATTGGAGCCTACAAAGAGAGATTGTATGCTCAACATTTTATTTTATTTTATTTTTTTTTTTTTCTAATTAAAATATCAAATTTAGATTACAATAATATATTATATTGTGCATTTTGTAATTTACAAATAATTATTTGTAAATAATGTTTATACCTGGAGTCCAGTAAAAGCTGGTATAAAATATACTCCATCCGAGTCTTCCACTGAATTTGCTAAATCCGATATTTCTGCTACATCTTTATAAATTTCTGTAACATAATATATGATTAACTTTATGATAAAATATTATCGTAAATAGCTTATACTGTAGTATTGCCTGCAGTTGGTAATGCGAATAAGATTTATACAGTGAAAGCGTGTCGAAAGAGTTAAAAGATCTATTCTGTAATTTGAATATTAAAATTGAAAGAAAAATTACCAAGAGTTTTTCCCCATTCAATAAGAATTCCGGTATCATTCGATGCACCTTCTACAACGTAAACTAATTCAGATTCAATACGCCAACCAACCAGGGGATAAAGACCTAACAATTAATTTGACTTTTGTAAAATATTATTCAATATGCGAGTACCTATAATAGAATGTAAGATTTTCATGTCTTTTTATCTATAATTACCACTAACGGATGCATGTGCTTTTGCTCCGCTATTAACATTAACAAAAGTTCCTGTACCCATTGTAATCTTCATATCACCTGGATTGAAACATCCCGAACCGAATAAAGAAGCTGATTGATCAGCCATCTAAAATTATAAACAAATAATTACAAGTATAATACAGGAACGAATAATTAACGAACCAATTTAGAAAATATTTCTATTTTTAAATCTTACACAACAATATATAGGTATTTCAACGCCAAATATATGTTTCGGTGTAACCCCGAAGTTTGCAGCGGTATCAACAATCTTAGGAAATATGTGAAGTGGAATTTTTAATATATTTATTGCCCATGCAGCCCATTTCATAGTAAACGGATCAAACAATCCAGTAGCAGATGCGCTTGAAGCATCTATTATATGTTTACCTGTGAAAAATAAATAATGTATTAATAACATATATGAATGAAGTATTTCATACAAACAACGTAACACGTAATTTATATATATTAAGATATAACAGAATATGAAAAACGAATATTGATAAAGCGTACCAGTTAATTTGTATAAAAGCCAGCAATTAACATCGCCAAATGCTACAGAGCCATTCATCATAGCTTCTCTTAGGCCTTGTACATGTTGCAAAACCCAAAGCAACCGTAAGGATATCTAAAATATATGACGATATTATTATTATTATTATTATTATTATTATTATTATTATTATTATTATTATTATTATTATTATTATTATTTGCAATAAATAGCAAAACTTATTAAATGTGCAGGGTGTTTTGTAATATAATGCAATCATTTCAGAAGTGGACATTAAAACAATGAAAAAAGTTCATAGATCTTATTTGGCCTTGTTTATTACGAAACATCCTATTAGAAATTGTTAGGCATGATGCAAATTAGATTAATTTAATCACATCAAATCACAAATGTGTGTACATTTCAAATTTTTATTTCAAAAAAAAAAAGAAATTATATTGAAAAGTAAAGAAAAAAAAATCAGCAAATTTGTCTAATTTTCGCGATACAGATATTCGAAAATATCGCAGAAAAAATGTAATATTCGTATAGCGATAGAAAAGTAAATAATAAACCTGAGTATTCATAAATTTCCAAACACTGCCAGCCAGGAAGCGATTGCTTCTCGTTAATAGGTACAGTATGTAAGCCCCTATACGTAAACCTTTTATTATTAATGAACGATTCCATTCTTTAACTAAAGAATCCGCTCTTAAATCCTTCCATGTAATGAATCTGTAAATGAATAACTTAAATTAATAAGCAACTTGCATTAAATTTCTTCATTAATTATTATAATGAATTAACAAGATTTACTAATCTACCTAATTTCTTAATAGCAATTATACGAATTCTTGGAAATGATTATTCCTCTTGTAATATTATTATGTACAAACATTATTATATCAATTATAATATACATATACAGTGTGGGGGACAAAAGTAGTATTCGTAAAGTAAGTATTTGAAAAGAAAAAAAGATCTATATTTTCTGTATTTATATTATTAATGAAATATTTAACAAAATAATTAAGCATCGAATTTACAAATTAATGTCACGCAATTAAAACTAAATTTCTACTTAAAATTAATATTTATTTAAAATTATTTGAAGATACTTATGATAATGGCTTCCAGTCAATAAATTCCAACAGCTAAAAGTTCCACGCTGCGTCGAAATTCCAAAACAGGTGAAAGACTTTGGGTCGAGTCCGCTTCCTGATTAAAAAAAAAAAAAAAACAAAAAAAAGAAACAATGAACAATAATTAAATAAGTACGTAAATTATAACTTTGATCTCATTTTAACTTAAGACAATTGTGAATAAAAAAAATAAAAAAAAACATTATTATAAATGAAAAAACAAAAATGATTATTTAAAATAATACAAGAAAAAATAATTTCGAATTTTTATAAGACGTAAGTAATGTTCTAAAAATAATTATTAAATTACAAATTAAATTAAAAATATATAGTGTAAGTTAATTATATATAATATAATAAAGTTAAATAACAAGTTATGAATTAGTACAAATTGAAGAGCAAAATTATGCATATAATTAGTAATTTTTATTTTTTACTTTACCATCTAATGTATCCTTGACAGTTTTTACTATAACATTCCAAAAATAATCAGGGTCGATCTCGCTGTAACCGCGTTTTGAACAAATGAGTTCCACCTGTGGACAAATGAAATAAAAAATTTTATAAATTTTTCACTTTTCTGTCAACTTATTCTTTTATTAGTCGTTAAACTTTAAGATTTGTAATTAAGTAAATATATACTGGATTCATATGAATGCAGTCATATGACTATAACTGAAATAACATCCAAATGTCATCTTACAATGTTCGACGACCAGTTTTTTATTCAAGGCCACCTTCAGAATATCCATTCAAGGATACCCACATGTACTTAAGTTATTTTCTTTATGGAATAGGATTAAAAATAAGAAACAAAAAAAAACGTTTCTACAAGAAAACTGTTTGACAAATTTTCGAATACGAAGTGAAGTAATGGCTGACGTAAAATATAACATTATTATCTTTGAATATTAATTTGAAAATTAATTCGAATTGCACTCGTTTTTTTGATAAAAATATTAAGTGTACAACTCTGCTTCATGCAACTAGACGGTTCATAAAAAAAAAAAAAACAATTGTATTATTAAAAAGTAAAGAAAAAAGGAGGAAGGTATTTATTCTTCTTTTAACTACCCATTATTTGTTGGATAGTTAAGATAAGCGATTAGCTGGATGGTATTTGTAAAATTGGCATATTGGCATTTAATTATATCTTATCTGTACAAGAAGCTTTATTTTGTAACGAATAGACCTATCTGATGATCTTAAGGCCGGCGATACATGTAAACGCCTACACTTTGACCGTTTTTAAGAAGCTTATTTAAAATGAAAGGAATAAATGAATCTTTTTGAAGCTCAGCATGTTTATTCATTACATATTAAATTATAAGAACCTGATTTGATTTTTTTCAAAATGGCCGCCGTAGTAATTAATCTCCTGAGGCCTTCACGACGAAACGCATCAATCATGGTGATTTTTAGCTTTAGTTACAGCAATCGAAAATTTAAAAAAAAAGGTCGAAGCGTGTTCATAAAACATGTATCTTCTAGTTAAACTAAGGAAAAACTAAATAGTCAAAAAATCGTAAATTGCCACAACTCAGACAAAAAAGTCTGATTTTTGAGCCTTTTTTTTAACGGCTTTTGGGTCGAAAATAGCAATTTTTGTGGCATTTTTGTGGCATTTTTAAAGTTCAACTAGAAGCTAATACTGTAAAGAAAATGTGTGCTAAATTTCATAAGAATCGGTTGAAACCATTTTTGAGTTATCTTTCAGCACAGTTTGAAAAAAGTCGTTTCGAGAAAAACGCGTTTAAAGTTTAGCGTTTGCGTCTAGCGCCAAGTTGAGGCGGATCACTTAAATCAATTTTTAATCAATAACTAATGCGAATTTCATTCTAAAAATTGACAGGCATATTTTTAGGATGGTAAACTAACTATTTATGAAGAGAAAAAAAAAATTCGATTTTTTTTTTATTTTGCACGTATCGCCGGCCTTAAAAATTATTGACAAATATTAAATACACGTGTAGTCAATATTTTTCAATATTTTGTGCTACTGGAGTAAGTTTCACTATTAACAATCAATTTATTGTCTTTAATTCCAATCTCTCGTTAATTTATTATACATTTAATATAAAATATAGAAATGTTATATGAACCATATAAAGTTATAAACGAATCAACATTAGTAATCATTGTCATTGATAATATTAAAAAGGAAGTTACTATGATTGTCGGCGCCAATTCGAAATATACATATATATATACTATTAGTATGAAACGCGCGGAAGAGAAAATGATTTTTAAAAAAACATTCGAAAACAAAGAAAATAAAAGAAATTGCAAACCTTTTCGGCGGAGGATGATACAGTGTTTGCATTTTCGTCAATAATATGACAGCGAACAGTAGTTGTACCAACGTCGAGGGCAACGATGTGTCTCATAGTTAAACTAAATTCCACGTAAACGATGAAGTTTCAAATAAGTAATGAATGATACGATCAAATGTATATAGGACCAACAGGTTCAACCTCGACTTCATTTCGCTTAAATGTCGCCAGATGGTGTCGGTGTCTCGTCGTCGTAAGATGGTGACCGTAAAACGAAAGTACATTGAGGAATGTTTGATTTCACGATAGAACGCGAATTTTTACGCTTATTGTGAAATAAACAAGAAATATTGAAACTTTCAAATTTCTAATTCATCGTTGAAATACACTTCGGTAATATTAATTAATGTCTAATTTATTTATATATGCGTCCTTTTTTTTTTGGCACAAACTATACAAAGCCATCGAATCTCAGGTGTTTATCACGACCCAACTCAGATGAGTCATTTATCTTTAGTATACTACGCATGCTCCTACTGTAATAAAAACTCTGCAGAGTTCCAAGTAAACAAAATTTAAAAAAATGATTGATATCATATCATTGTTTATTCATTAGCTCCTACTGTAATAAAAACTCTGCAGAATTTCAAGGAAACAAAATTAAAAAAAATGATCGATAATATCATATCATTGTTTTTTCATTTACTTCGCTATATCTCTACAAATGCATATATTTATAATTATACACATTGTCGATAAAATATGAATAAACATTGTTAAAGTTTTAGATTTTTAATTAAAAATCATAATATAATTAAAAATTCAAACCTAACATAATTAAAAAAATCGATTTAAATATTGTTTGTTCCTTGTTTATGAAATTCATTTGTTTTGTACATAATCTGTTTTATATAATATATAATATTTCTAATTTTGCCTGATATCTTTAGTCTTGTGTGTAGTTTATTTCTATTCTTATATTCTATAAATTGGATTGCATTGTACAAACGATGATAAGATAAAATTAAATGACTAACAAATTAGGTTACTATATTTAGTAACGAAAGAATATAGAAGTACATAAAAGCTCACAAGTCCACTTTTTTCGTAACCAGATTCATCTTAGTTACTACCGGGACCACAACTGGGCTATAATAGATACTTTACGCGTTGACAGTAAATATCAATGAACGGTACAATACTATCAAAGAATATACTTTTCTACCTACTATCACCTACTGGTAATCTCGATAGTAACTAAGATGAATTCGGTTAGGAAAAAAGTGGACTTATGAATTTCTATGTACTTCTGTATTCTTTGATTTAACTTTTATTTCAAATAGTGTCGATAAAGTAGGAAATTATTTTTCGATCGCGATAATTATCAACAATTTTTGAAGTAACTCAATGAATAAGTTCGCAATGCGTAATCGAAATACCGAATATAGATATGCAATGAGTTAAGAAATTCCATAGTAATAAAACAGAAATATCGATCATTGATAAGTTAGGTTATTAATTAGAAATTTAGAAATTTCATAATACTTTAATAATTAATGATAATTAAAAAGTATGTTTAATCAATATATCAATAATTCTACAAATGTTTGAAAATATGATTTCAATGCTATCGTTATATCAACATCGATAAAACAGACTTTTTTACTTTTAGCAAACGTTACAGATCGCTAAATCCTTAGTCACGTATTATTAATATAAGGAAATGTATGAACATTCTCTATCATATCACAATATTACAAGTTCTAATCGGAATAGTATGAAATTGTAATTTTGTCGTAAAATTTTCATTGAAAAATACTTCATTTTTAATATTCATTAAAAATTACATTAATTCGACAAATTCTTTAAATATGAAATAAACATTGCAGGCAAGAAAATAAATCACTTTATATAGGTAAATAACAGGATAGTTGAAAAAAAGTTAAAGACGAGGTGAATGATATATCGTTGAATAAACAAAAAAAGATCACATAAATCTTCAAACTTTAAACGACACCGCATGATTATCTAGATGTTTCAAACTTTCAACACCGTTTCCACATATTATATATATATATATATATATATCTAAATGAAAAAAGAAAAAAAAAAGAAAAATAGTTGAAAATAATCCAAGCTCAAGAAGGCAAATTCCGCAAAAGTAAGAGATACCTTTTGTAAAGAGATCCATCAATAGAAGGGATAATAGTTAACAATAGAAAAGGATGTATTGTCGAAGAGGGATTTTAGCGGCAAATCTTTTGAAGAAAGATCCTAGATAAAGCGTGGAAGGAAAAGTCAATGGGTTTAGCTCGAAGGGAACAGATTAACCGTAGTGAATGAGTGTAACGAAAGGAGAGAAAAAAGAAACGAAGAAGAAAAGTAATAGAAAGAGAACCGCAAGAAATGGGAAAATTGAAGAAGAAAAAAAGAAAGGAAGAATGTGCTGATGAACCGATGCAAAAACGAACGAAAAAGGGAAAAGATTTCGAAAAAAAAAAGAGAAGATAAAGATAAAGATCAAGAAGAGAAGGAGAGAGAAGTGGAACGAGGCGATTTTGCTCGTAACGCGGACCACAGAGAACATTATTTATTAATAGCAAAGCCGGTGTGCCAGCCGCAAGGGAGTGGCAGCGCCATGCTTAGAGCAAGCGCGACAGAAGCCGACGGATCGCGCGGCTACGAACCTTTTGCATCCTTCTCCCTCTCCAACCTTTCCACTTCGTTTTCCTCTCCCTCCCATTCTCCCTCTTACTCTATCTCACTCTATCGAAGGCCCTGCGCCGCGCAGGCACATCCTACAGGCGAGCGTTTCTCTCAGCATGCTGTGGCACTCGTCGCAGTGTTCTCTCTCTCTCCCTTTCTTTCTCTCTCTCTCTCTCTCTCTCTCTCTCTCTTCCTCTTTCGGATATTTTTCCTCTCGCTCGCACTCGTAGGACCGAGCGGCGCGTTGTAGGAGAGTGGACGAACGCTTTGTCGGCGCCCGCGGCAGAGATCAAACGAGCCGACTGGCTTCCTCCTTCTCCTCCTTTTCTCCTCCCTTTCTCCACATCCCGTTCGCCGCCTGCCATCAGGGTCTTCCCTCTCTCTTCGTCTCTACACTACACTACCATCAGCATCAGCACACACTACTACTCTACTAGCAGCAACAGCAGAAGCAGCAACAGCGGCGGCAGCAGCAGCAGCAGCAGCAGCAGCAGCAGCCCGTCCCGCGAAATCCAGCAGAGCTTCGACTCTCTACTCCCCTTTTTCCTCTATTCTAGCGGACCCCTCACCGAGGATTCCTTCCCCTCTTCTTCGCTTTCTAGCAAACCGCACGGAAAAGAGAGAAGAGAGTAGAGTAAAGAACGGTAAGGACGAGGGTTTGGGCAAACCGACGCTCTCTGGAAAGCTGCTGCTCGCGGCAAAACTGTATTATAGCCTTCTCTCTTTTTCTTTTTCTTTCTCTTTATTTTTCTTATCTTTCTTTTTTCTCTTCTTCTTATTCTCTCTCTCTCTCTCTTTCTCTCCCTCTTTTTGCCGCGTATCCTGTCGTTCGTTCCTGCTGTTCCTGGCTGGCTGCCCTTTGCGCCTTCCTCTTCCTCTTCCTCACTTCTTTTTCCACCCATAACTTCCCATCTTTTCCTTCCTCAACCATCACGAAATCCACAGTAAGGTCTCTCTCTCTCTCTCTATTGTTTTTTGTTCTTTTTCCTTTCTAGTTTCAATGCGATAAATATTTACCCACTTCTTCTTGCGTCTTACTGCCTAATTAGCGTAATTATAATGGCAAAGATAACCACCGAACAGATCATCCTATACCTTTACCTATTTTTATTCGTAATCTATTGTTTCTCAAAGGTGCCATATCGTTGACCTCGCGTTGTCTTTTATACACACTCGTTAAATTTCTGTCTAACTTTGTAACCTTTTAAATCAATGCATGAACCTTTTTATTTGATTATTGACGTCTCATTTTTCATGTTATCTTCCATACTTTTTCAATTTGTCTCATCAGAAGAAATTAATTATATAATAAAATTAGTCATGGAACCAATGTTCCAGAGTTGACAATTCATAAGAAAATATTTTGTATGTTTATACAAGTATGAAAAAAGTTTGATTAATGAAAATTAAATAGCAAAAAAGGACAGCTGTACGAACGATGAAATTGACTGAAATAAATGAATAGAAATTATTCCAATCATGTACATTCACACACATGCATAGGATTATGCGCACACACACATACATCAATTATAAAGAATAAGAAGAAGATAGACCTTGAGTTTGAGCATAGAGAATCACCGAATTTTGTATCGGAGAATCTGAAAAATTGGTCGGGTCTCCTTTGGGTTCGACTTTATAAGGCGATTCGTCCAACCCCATCCAGCTGTCCGAAGCATCTCGACAGCGTCATAACAAAACACGACGGTTGCGTTCGTGGCAAGGAATCGTTCGGGACAAGCGGTTCTTTTGAAGCACGCAACCTGCCTGCCTGCCTGCTTGCTTGCCTGCATGCCTGCCTGCCTGCCTCCCTGCCTGCCTGCCTGCCTGCCTGTCTGCCAGTCTACCACGTTTACTTGACCAAAGAGATAGGTGAAAATGATTTTAATATGAGACGAATGTTTGTTTTTTTTGTGTGTGTGCTAATCATCGTCATTTGTATCTACGTGAAATTAATTATATTGTTGCACGTATGATAAATAAATACATATAATATTAATTTCATTGACATCATTTACAGCATATTTTTAATAACAGATTGTTGTAATACATTTATTACCGATTACAAGATTTTTCCTAATATATTTTTTGTCTTTCTTTAAACTATTACAAGTGCTACTGCAAATTAATATTAACACGTTGACCTCCACGTAGATCACCCATGACCGACATTTGTCCTTTGTCAATAGGCACCACAAGGGTCTTATGTGACCGCCGTTACTATATTGTGGTAGAATAGTGGCCTCTACGGCAAAACATGTTCTTAACAGTACACGTCATTAAATGAAGCTGTTTTTTTCGATCTTACATTTTTTAAAATACTTTTTATACTTAAAAAGTAATTAAAATATCTTGTAGGATAATTATCTTGACTGATACCAGTGTGACAAAGCATGTTGAAAATTATTTAAAATATCCGATACAAATATTATTTTATTTTTTTAATTCGTTCCATAAATATTCAATAAGGTGTGTGGAAGAGAAAAAATAATTGAACTTAAGAAGTGAGATAAATAAGAATGCAAATATTTAGACAATGTCAACCAAAGTCTTAATAAATTAAAATTCAACTTTCCTGTTTCCTTTTGATTATTTATTTTGTCTTCAAAATAAGTAGAAAGGAAATACGTAAGTGTGAAGTTAGCGCACGTTGTTGTTCATTCAAGCACGCGACCCAAAAGCGCCACTCTTGATTTGGAACGAAACGTTCGAAGGAAGGAAGGAAGGAAGCGCGAAAGTTGTCTTTTGCTTTTATGAGAATATCGCGCTGCGCAATGCTGCGCTTCGTAGGTACTCTCCTTATCGTGCATCTGTGTGTTCGAGTCTACTTATGTAGATATGTATGTATGTCTCTGTGTATGTGAGAAGTTAAACTCTCTCTCTCTCTTTCTTTTCTGTTTCTAAGAGACTTGAAAAGAAAGAGAGAAACGAGATGGAGTACAGAAAACGACCGTACGATCTTCTTGGCAGAACACGACAAGCAGCAGCAGCAGCAGCAACAGCAGCAGCAGCAGCAGGACGCGCATCTGGAAATAGTTTATTATTAATAGATGCCACGATTTCCTGAGCACGTTAGACGCCGTGTATTCCGAGGCTAGTCTGTACTCCAAGAGTTTTTGAACCACGGACGTTTTATTCCTCCTTCCCCTTTTTCCTTCTTTCTTTTTCTCTCTTTCTCTGTTATAGGAGCGCCAGCCCCTACCACACTCCATCACTCATTCTTTCTCTCTCTTTCTATCCCTTCTCCCTTAAACCTTCCTCTTCCCCTTTCTCTGACCGTCCCGCACTGCACCATCGCTATCCATCCGTTCGTCCTTTTTCCTTTCGTTCCCTGCCCCCTCTCCTCTTCCACCGTTCTTCCCGAGTCCCCCTTCTTCCCCCGTTGCCCTAAACCCCTGGCCGACCTCCTCGTTCTCTGCTTCTCTTAAAAACGAGACTCGCCGCCGACTTTCCGACAAAGGAATAAAGAAAAGAAACAACTAGACACGCTACGCGCGCTGAGGATGGCACGAAGAAGAGAATCAGACGAAGATGGTTGAATATACGTACGTGTGAGAGTAAGAGAGTGTAGTGAAACACGGCGCACACAGAGGAGCCGTACTGTGCCGGGTTGAGCCTTTTCGTGCGAGAGACCCCGTTCAGGGGCAAGAGGGGAAGCTGTGCTTGCTGCTTGCCGATCCAATGGCGTCGCTACCAAGGGATCAACGATGTCCTTTTTCAAATTTTACTATGTAGAATTATGTATAGATACAGTGAGTCACAGGAATATGCTTACCGATAATGTCAATTTAAAACACAATCAATAATTTTGTTTCTAATATTATATTTCCAAATTTTTATTATACACCAAAATGTATTTTTAGCATTATTCAAGTTTTAAGTTGATATAACTTGTAAAATAATTTTATTAGAAAAAAAAAAAAATATAACATTAGACATAACTAATAAGAACAATTGTACTCATAAGATATGTTTAATCGTATTTTTATTATATCTTATGTAAATGCAAATTTTGAATAGAAGAATTTTGAAGCTTTACATTACAAATAAATATCAATTATGTATTACAAATTTACAGTGGAAGCGAGTACGAATACTTCTGTGACTCACTGTATCTATGTATATATATATATATATATAATTTAGTATATAAGAGATAGTTCTCTTCCGTCTAACGGCCTGATCCTTTTTATTTCCAAGCTCGACATATTTCATGGCATTTTAACGAACGCTTGATTACTCAAGCGATTACATTGTCGGATTTTGGGAAAAATTTTGGTTTTTTTTATCGCATATTTCCATTCAGTTTTTTTTTTTCGATTGTTTTATGTTTAATTGATGTTGGTGTGGTTAATATTTGTATTATTCTAGTTAATGAACAGTATTTTATTTTTTACAGGTAAGTAGTCGTCAATCTCATTGTCAGATGATGTGATTTACGTTCCTCTTAACGAAGTATCAAACAATGGTAAAAAAAAAAAATAATTTGTCATGCTTTTCAACAAATTATGTTTGTCACGGTTTAGAAAAAAGTTTAGAGAGAGAGAGAGTGGTACTCTCGGTGACATGAAAAGAAAAATTTTGTTTACAATTGTAGTTTCTTAGAGAAACCACTCAATGCAAAATTCTTTCTTGAAATAGAAACTGAAATTCTTTGAAAGGAGAGTATTGGTCATTTTATATACAGAGTTTCCAACAATACAAAAGCCGACCCTTTTTTTTCTCTCAAGAAAATAAGTCGACAGGTTTTTCTAAGGATTAACCTTCTCTTTCTTCATCCTCTTTCTATATTAGCCTAATCTGATGATACTACATATTGTATAAATAATATTACACAAATATATGTTATTTGCATCAAATATTTATCTAAAAGATAGCATCGCAAAATTTAACAAAAAAAAAAAAAAAGAAAAAAGAAATGAAACTATATATAAATATTAAAATAGTTTAGAATTAGTTTTGTAATTCTCTGTAATTTGAAAGTTAAAGAAATGTATTTACGTAGGTGGATTTAAAAGTTTTGAGCTTCGATAAAAAAAATAGTACAATTAAAAAAAAATAAAAGTTAATTTATGACTTAAAAAAAAAATGTTTTCTCTGTTGACGTCAATATTTTTCTTTTCACTTTCTTATTTATTATTATTCAAAATTGAAATTTTCTTTTTAAATTACACTGTGTAATATTTATATATCTTTTTATATATCTCTTATATATCTCTTGCAGAATACGAAATTTCTAAATTGTTACAATTGTTCTAATGAATAAAAAAAAAATATGTTTGAAAACATTTTAACGTAGTTGAACATAGGTTATACTTTACCATAGATTTTAGTAAGGGTGCTGGCCTTCAATCGTCACGCTATAGTATCGTAGTAGTAACACCTGTTGAATCTTTACGCAGCCGATCAACTTACGATGATTATCGAATCGATACTTGAAATATCGATATCAAAAAGAGTATCGATTTCTATACCGTTATAATATATTACATTCGATCGTTATTACATTTTTATCGATCAATAATCGTCCGTCCTATCGTCCACCCTCATAAATTTCTTCTTATCTCACAGCTACTCAAAATTTTACCTCAATTATTTTTCATATTTTCAACCATCTCCGTTATTCGTTCTTTTATTAATTTCAAATATTAATTGAAAATTTAATAGTTCATCATAATTCGGTAATAATCGTTCATAGTTCAACTTGTTCATAGAAAATAAATAATAAAAATTCATGTCAATTAAATGAAATTAACACGTTGAATGTTACGCAAGTTTGACATGTTTTATCGTATAGGTAATAATTTATAAGATTAGAAATAAAACAATGTACAGGTAACCCTCCAACAACACGGTACATAGATTCCTAAAAAATGACTCTCCATAGGATAAGAATTTCTTTGTAATATTTTCTTACTATTGACACAGTATCGACATACCGGTATTGTTGTGTAGCATAGTATTTATTCATTTCCCCCACCCCCAAAGTTCACAAAGTTCAAAGGCCCCCCTGGATCACTTTATCGCCCAACAGGGGACGATATCGCTCACTTTGGAAACCACTGGTATATAATAAATAAATATTTTATAATATTATTGGATTTCATTTCGGAAAGGACACCGGTATGATCTTGGGATGGGGGTTGCTGATAAAAACTATCACTTTCCAAATTCTATCAGTTGAGATAAAATGTTGAATGCGATAGCCGCGGATAGAAACAAAAATTGTAGAATGTTTGTCGACGAAAAGATACGGTGTCCTCTAACCTAAGTAAATATAATATATCTTTTTATATAACTCAGGTAAATGATAGTCTTTCTATGAGTTTAAGATATCTTTATCATGGGGTCAGCACACACAAGTATTTTTTGTTGTTTGCCTAAAATAATAAATGAAATTATTTATTGTCTATAATTTATATTCTTGCAAACTTCGATCGAATATGAACGCAAATCGAATGATTCTTGAAATATTTGTAAACGTGGGGAAGATCGACTATGTAAAAAAAAAAAAAAAAAAAAAAAAAACGGGAGTAAGAATCCCCATATTTGATCCCTTTGTCCAAAATCCCTTTTCCACTTTTTGTTTACTTTGAAAATGTTCGATATCTTTTCAAAAGAGAAGTTTCACTTAAAAAATCAAAGGGTTTATGTATGTTTCTAGATAAAAGTTGAAGGAGATGAACTAAACGGCAAAATTGGATTGAAAAGAAGTGAAACCTTAGTATAAACGTATATCAATCGAAAAAAAAAAAAAGATGAAATAAAAGAATGTAGAGACCGACTTGAAGACGTAAATTCGTCGGACGGCACAAAGGATGCCGTCGACGATAAGTCGGGCGAAAGCGCGGATCATCGGCGTTCTTTTCGCCTCTATCTTCGTCGACGACGACCAGAGACCGGAATCACCGTTTCACGGCCAGCCTTCATTCATAAGCTCCGACGAGCGTGACGCCTATGTTTCTTCTGAAACACCGCTAGGAGATAATAGCGTGCGTGTACAGTCAACTTTAAGAAGACTGACTAACCTACTATTTTTTTTTTATTTTACATTTTCATTTCTTCCCTCACATACTCATCCACTAAACACAATTCACTACAAAATATTACAAGTAAATTAGAAAAAAAAAAACAATAAAATAAGCATAGATTTTAACATTCTTCTTCTTGTTGTTGTTGTTGACAGAGAATTGTTCAATGCAATGTTTATCGATTGAAAATATTTTCAATAATTTCAATTAACAGTTTTTAATTTTTTTGTTTTTTCTTCATTTGCATATACCTTGATAGCCATCTTCTCAAAAGAGGACAAATAATTAGATTATGTTTCATTGGAAATTTTTATTAGTTTATTAGGATTTATTTGCTTTTTTTTTTTTTTTTAATAAAAATCTACAAAAAGAAATGATCTCCGTCATTAAATAAATTTTTTTGTACAAATTCTAGGAACGCTGAGAATAAATTCCAAGTGTCGTTAAATTAAACGATCAAACTTTTGATCAAATTCTTTGAATTATTTCGCAAGAATTTTATTGATCTCTGTCTCTGGAATTTCATTAATTACAATTAGATAAATATCTATTTACGTTTTATCTTATTTTTTTCTTTTTTTTTTATATATCTGGGGAGGGTGAGATTGGAGGAATATTTATTTATTCAAATTTAAATTCGTTCGTTCGATATGAAAGAGAAATTTGACCAAAATTTGTCAAATTTGAACTTGAAATTGTTATCTCTCTCTCTCTCTCTCTCTCTCCCTCTTGTTTTCAGACTTTGAACGATTTCGACTTCCTTTCACCCTCTTTTTCATGTCCTTTCTTTTTGTTTTTCTTATTTCTCCTTCTTCTTTCTTTTTCTTCTTCTTCTTCTTCTTCTTCTTGGTCGGCTTCGAAGAAAGAGTACTTTCGTTTAAACGTCGCCGATACGACGGGGTAAAGAAGACGGCGAGTTGTCAGAAGTACGCAAGAGACAAAATAACCAAAGTAAGGTACAGTCAATGCGGGAACGGAATTATTTTATTTGTATCACATCTAACTTATACAATGTATTTCACTTTTTATTCGTGACTCTCGTAAGCAAATAATTCTGACACACTCTCACACATACAAACACAAACACGCGTGCATATGCACCAATTTGAGGTGGACGATTTTATCACCTTTTTTCATACTACATCTGATTACTATTACCTTTTTATTTTTATCCTTTTTTTTTTTCAATTTATTCATTTGTACAAATTTGTTGTACTTATTTCTATGAATTTTTTTTTTTTTTTTTTTTTGATGAATGATTGATTATGTATGAACATGAACATGATTTATATGTGGATGCAAGAAAATACTTAATGCATACATGTGTAAATCGTTTAGTAAACCTTTATCGCAGGAGTGTACAATCGCCATAAAGTCGACCAATCTGGAGCTAACGAACGATAGTTTAAAGCGACATTTTCTTCATCGATTTTAGTTTTACGAGCGGTGAAAGGGAGGAATCGTAAAACGGCAGCTTACGAGAAAATATAAATATCATGTAACATAAAATTTAACCCCTTTTGTGTATGTGTGTGTGTGTGACTACATTTTATCCTACTATTGCGCTAAATTTATTTGTTTCACATAGAAAAACACGAATAAGTAAGAATCGTTTAATAAATTTGAAAGAAGGGAAAGATTGGAAATAAGAAGATTGGAATATAACAAATGTCATGTAAAACAATTATTTGCATTTATTTTTTTCGATTTACTTCATTGTCATAATTACCAGTATAAATGTAATAGTTGCTTATTACATACACAATTTTTGTAGACTCCAATGAGAGTCCCCTTTTCTCTAATGACTTCTCTTATCTTTTGACAATGACGTCATAGAATAGTAATCCATTGACATAAAAGTACACATGGTCTTTGTGACTTGGACAACAATAGGTTGAGGACGATAAGCAGAAATGGAAAAAGCATGGAAATCCGTGAATCTCATATAACAGGCGAATGTAGAAACGGGCGTGTCAACGTCCGAATGGATGGCCCCAGAGTTTAAATCGATTCTCGATGAAACGACAAAAGCTTTGGTTGCGTGAGACGTGAAGGGAGAAGAAGAAAAAGAGACAGAGAGAGAAAGGGAGAGAATAACGCCATTTTATTCGTTATTCTACGAAAATTCCCTTCATTTATTATTCCACTTTCTTTCAACAATTTTTCTCTTTCTCATTTTTCGCTGTTCCAGTCAATTTTCCAAAATATGTCACACCAGTTGGAAACGGGAATTTCGCATATTTCTTTCATCTTCATTTTTTGATTCGTCAACAACAGCAGCAGCAGCAGCAGCAGCTGGTCGTTTCTCTCGCATAGGGAAAACCTTTTTTCCAGCTTTAAAACCGAAATTCATCTACCTCTCGGTACCGCGAGGCATATTCCAAAATCCGAGATGTTCGTCGTCCCTGTTGTGCAACTTTGTTGCGCGCACATCTTTTTTTTCTTTCTCTCCCTCCCTCTCTCTCTCCCTCTGTTTTATTTTTTTATTTCCCGTTTTTTCTTTGCATTTCTTTTTATCATCTCTCTCTCGGTCTTCTTCCACCTCCGAAGTGGTGAAAACACAAATGGCTTGCGCCTCCGGGCACTTTTGACGATGTACAAGGAAAAAGTTGAAAGGTAGAAAGAGATAGAAATAGAAAGACATTACTCTCGCGAGATGCGCCTCTCATGACAGTCTTTCTCTCTTTCTCTCTCTCTCTCTCTCTCTCTCTCTTTTTTTTTCTGAACGATCGGAAAGCATTTCGTTCCGATTCTCTGTGACGACACGTTTTAACATTTCCTCCGGCTTTCCAACACTCCAACCATCGAAGTTACATTTTCCATCATTCTTTTTTCTACGTTTACAGGAATACTAACATTTCTCTACTTGTTTTTTTTTTTTTTTTTTAATAATTTTTTTTTAAAAAGAGATGTAAGGGAAAATTAAAAACAAATCCTAAAAGAGAAAAAAAAAATAGACGAGAAAACAGGAGACAGTAGAGACAAACAGTGTATTTACACTGTTAGTATTTACTATGTACTGTAATATGTTGCATATTCATATACAGGGTGTTCTGCAATAGTGTTTTAGATACAAATGTTTTCAAAATCTATTGGATAGATTTATATTTGTTCATTAACTTTATATTTCAATTTTATAAGAAAGATTTTACAAATAACGATGAGATTATGTACTAGGTTTTCATCAAAATTTTAATCATGACAAATCGCGCATACATAATTGCTCTTTTTTTTTTTTTAAATTTTGTACTTTTTTAAATGCCCAAATAATGTTTTCATATAATTAATCGAGACTTATATTTCCTACTGAGTATAATTTCGATTTAATGAGTCCTTCGTAAAACGAATAATGGGATTTTAATCTGGAAGTTTTTGAGATCGTTCTTTTTGTAAACGAAGTTTCATATGTAAAAATTTTAGTCTACATTTTTCCGACATTTTTTCACGAAAAATCATTTTATGCTTGGTTTGTACCAATGTTAACGAAACACTCTATTTATATATATGTATATGTATCTAAATTTGTAGTTATGTGTATAAAAAATACGCAAAAGAGTAGAAAGAGACAGAAATACAAAATAATATAAAAGAGAAAAAGAGAGAGAAAAAGAGAGTAAACATTGTATCCCAGTAACCAGAACACCCTGTACAAGGTATCATACATACATCATGCATATACCTTTGCAATAGTTATATTAATAGTGTGTATGATATACGGGAAAAAATAGAAGAAGTTAGAACTATGGAATAGTGTATAAGAAAAAATAAAAAAAGTGAAATAGTGAAAATTGTATCACTGTAACCGGAGTACCCTGTATAGTACCTAGTATGCATGCATATACCTACATTAATACTTATATATATATACGACATACGGAAGAGAGTAGAAAAAGATAGAAATACAAAATAGTGCAAAAGAGATAAAGAGAAAGAAAAATAAAAAGAGGGAGAGAGAGAGAGAGAAAAAGAGTAAAAGCCGCACCTCCTACCTTCGGGTCCGCGTATCCTCGGTTCGGCACTGGTGCCGCCACTGCCGCCACCGCCGAAGGCACGGTCGTCAGAGAAAGAGAGATAGAGTGAGAGTGAGAGAAATGAGGAAAGGGGAAGGAAGGCATTACGGGGAACGTGGTTTAGGCGAGGACGATCGCCCGTAGTTGTAGTCGAACAACCACGAGAGCTGGGCTGTCGTGCGCGCGGGCTACGCCTTATTCTCTCGTGTTTCTCACTCTGCTGACTCTTTTTTTATCTATTTCTCTCTCTCTCTCTCTCTCTCTCTCTCTTTTTTATATCTCACGTTTCAAACAAAACTATATTTCTACAATCTCTTTTAAATCGCCCGATTTAAACGCTATGCGGAATTATTTGAAAAAAAAAGAGAGAGAGTAAAAAGATCTGAGGGTACTTTTCAAAGAAAAAGAAAAAGAAAAAGTAAAAAGAAGAAGAATAAAAAGAAAAAGAAGATATTCGTGAATGTGTGCCGTTGCTTTCATTTCCTCTCTCTTTCTCTCTCTTTCTTTCTCTCTCGCTCTCTCGCTCTCTCGTCGTTCCGGACGTCCGAGCTTCTTGCTCCTAGTTTCATATAATCACGCACACATATAAAACACCTACACTACGTCTCCTCTGGTGTAACGTGGTACCTACATAAACACGTAGTCGTCATGTATGTGCATCAGCAGTGCGACGAGTAAGACTGGAAGCTTGGAAGTGATTTTCGTGCAGTGAAAGAGAAAGAGGAATAGACTGAAAAAGAGAAAGAGCAACATACGACCCACACATACCCATATATATATATATATTTATATACACACAGTCGCTCGCTCCATTATTTCCACTCACTCTCTCTCTCTCCTTCTCTCTTCCCCTTGTCTCCTTTCCCCCTTTCTCTCGTTCGTCCCTTTCCATCCTCCTCTAGTGGTCCGTAAGACCCGATTTTTTTGAGGTGGGGGTAAGGCCCACCGTCGCGCGCGCACGTGCGTCCCACCGTACGCTGCTTCTCCTGTGTTTTCTTCTTACACCGCTTCCGACTTGTTCTCTCCTACTCTCTCTTTCTCTCCCCTCCTTCCGTTCTCTTCCCTTCCCTTCATTCTTTTTCTTCCCCGTCCTTTCCTTCCCTCCCTCTCTCTCTCTCCCTCTCTCTCTCTCCCTCTCTCTCTCTGTCTGTCTCTCCGGATCGTCCCCTTTTCGGAGTAACGTCCTCCGGGAGTAGTGTGACGCGGGCTCCGTTCTGTGACGGGAGGGTGGCCAGCATCGAACGTGCCGGATCGTACTCGTGTTCTCAAGTGGCTTGTGTGTATATACATTGAAGATCATTCTCTCTCTTTCGTGAAGATTTTTTTTTTCTTTTTTGAGGAAAATACGAACTTTGAAAAGAAAGAAAAAGAACAAGTGGAAGAAGTTCGTCAAACTAAAGAAAAAGAAGTTAAGAAAAACGAAGGTAGAAGAAAAATAAGGAAAAGTGGAAGTGAGGTGCGAGAGAAGGAAAGGATAAATAGAAGACAGCGAAGATCGGTGGCCGTAAACACGCATGAGGGTCTCATGGCTACCGGATTGGTGAAGTGGTGGCGAGCAAGGTTCCTTGCGGGCTACAAACCTTTTTCTGGTAAGCTCTCTCTTTCTTTCTTGCTTTTTATCTACACATCTTCCTTCCTTTTCTTTCCTTTTTTCTTGTTTTCTTTATACGAGGAGGGGATTCTTTTATTTCTCCCGCGTTCTTAACGCGACGCTCCTTGAGAAAATCCTGCGGCTCGTTCAAGGGATCGAGAGATATACGGTAAACCTTTCGCTTGCTTGTTTGCTTGCTTGGTTGGTTG
Organism: Polistes dominula; assembly: GCF_001465965.1. The sequence goes on from NW_015149016.1 coordinate 647,056, forward strand.
CTTGTTTGCTTGCTTGTTTGCTTGCTTGCTTGCCTGCTTACTCAATTTCTTCTATCATTCTATCATTCTATCTTTCTCGTCTTGCTCTTGCTCTTACGTACCACTGGATGCATGGAATGTCAGCATCTCTCTTCTATTCTTGCTTTCATGTTATTTCTTCTCTCTTTCTCTCTCTCTCTCTCTCTCTCTCTCTTTCTCTCTTGCTATGCTCGTGTCTGGCTCGTGCATGTTGGAGAGAAGCAAAACGTGTTTACTTAGTAAGCTCCAAGCAATCATACGTTCCTCTATTCGCATTGAATGATTTTTCCCCTTGCCCTCCGATTTCACTCCTTGCATCATACCAATTTTCAAAATTAAAGTTCATTGATAAATCAATAAAATTAATTCTTGGAACTTTCGAAGAAATGCTCATGTAATTCTTAAAACAACACAGGATTGAACGTTCGTTCGGTTTTATGTTTACATTTGTTTCTTTGCGTAATACTATACTCAGTTATATCGAAATACATAATACGATTGTCATTTCTGTTTATGAATGAACGTTCACAATGATTATTATTATGATTATTATTTCAGAATTAAATTATTTTCTATTTTAAATGGTATTTTGTTGTTCATTTATTAATTGTAAGAGATTAATTTATGGCATTTGAATTATCCAATTAATTACGAACGAGAACACGTATGTATGCATTACATGTAGATATAGATAAACGATTATCGATAACATTTCGATCAAACGCAGTTAGGGAAGCGTGTCAGACGGATAAAACACTACACTCCTGTATATTAAATGTCAAATACACGCGGGGACGCCTGGTATAACCGGTTGACAAGAATACGTAATGCAAAGGTCACCCATCCGAAACTATTAGAAATTTCTGCAAATGATCTCCATATACATATAAGCATTTTTTCAAATATTCCTTTTTATCAAAAAATCAACAAGATATCAACTGGAACCATCAACTGGATTTTTCTATTCATTTAAATACCACAAATTGTTGATACAGTGAAACATTGAATATCCAAACATTCAACTACTCGCATGTTTTGTTATTCGAATAACTTTATAATTTATTGAATTGAAGAAAAAGTTTCTTTGTACTTCAAGTAATACAATTTCCCTGTGTTCATCCGAAGATTAATGTTTCTTAATTAATTCGAAAATCAAGTTTCTAATGCACAACTATTTTGACTATTAGTATAACAACTCTAATAATAACGTGTTAAAGATAACAGTCTATCTAAAGTAATTGTCATTTGAATGAAAATTAATGAGATAAGATTATCCTGTATTCGTTTTTAACTAATAAATGTTTTACATTAAATAATCTTTAATATTCAATTAGATACAAAAAAAACACATAATAACAATAATAATAATAATAATATTAACATATTAATAGTAATTTAGAGATAATTTCTCGTAGTTGGTTGCATTAACACATTAGTTCAAAATTCAAGGAAAAAAATCATATTTCATTGAGAAAGATTCGTATTTTTTTCTATATTTGTTCGATGCGTTATAGGTCCATGCGTTCTGAGAGAAACATTTGTGTGTGTTCTCTTTCGACGAGTATGTATGTGTTGTGTGGTGATGTGAATGTGGGACTCACCACGTGGGTACATGTTACGTCACGCACGTGCATTTTTTCTTCTTGCACTTTCGGGGCACGCTCTCCCTATTATAGTGTGCGTCACGACGCAAGCGTGCGCACATTTATGTATATCTTTCTTTTTCTTTCCTTCTTTCTTTCTTTCTGTCTTCCTCTTTCTGCGTGGATATTTTCGAAGCGAATGAGCACGAATAAATGTACGTTCCTTGTGTACGTACGTACGTAAGTTGGGTACCTACCATTACATATATACGTAACATACATGTGTACATACAATATGCACGGTATATTTATACGCGTGTATGCGTAACGTTGTTACAAAGAAGTAAGCGCAACAGAAGAAGAGACGACGACGACGACGACGACGACGACGGCCGACCACGCGATTCTCTCTTCTTTTCCTTTCATCCTCTTCCGCCTTTTTTATTATACGCCTTTTACGAATGAAATGTATGTATATGTGTATGTATATTAGCGCCTTGCAAACTGCCTACACATCGCGTACGTGTTCCTTTCGAAAGATACTAAAATAATAAAATAACTAAGAAAATGCTTATTCGTTCTTTAAATTTGTGAATCATTTATTTCTAATGCACGATCTTTTTCTTCTTTATTTATATTGGCTTGGCAAGAAAGTAATTTTGTTTTTCTAATGTGAAATAAAATTCAATTGTTTATTTTTAGATTTAATTAAAATTACACGGAATTTGTTTCTATAGGAACTTCAAAGTGTCAACTATCAAACCTCAATAGAAACAAATTCTAACATTAACAAAAGAATAATGAAACAAACATAACTGTATCTATTAATGCAAGCCGAAATTATTATACTTTCTTGCCAACCTAATATTAACTAACAAATATTTTATATTATAAAATATACTGTATAATTAAAAATATTATGTAATATATTTTCATACACGCACACGCGTAGGACAAATTTTTTTCTATTTAAATGTCTAAAATGTATATATATATATATATATACAAATTCTTGACCTTGTCAAAAAAAGAAAAAAAGAAAGCACAAGGTAAAGAGAAAAAGGGGGGAGAGCATATGAAAAAAGTTATCAAGAAACTTACAGTTAGGGTGGTGAGTTGAGAAAAGAATAAAGTCAAACGAATAAATACGTGGGATTAATCGATGTTCCTAATCTCTCATTTATCATGCCATTGTTAATCTCTCTTCGACCCTTTTCTCTCGCCCACGCTATCTTTCGCCAGGAGGGATTTACACACGTTACTCGAGAAGGGTGGAACATAATTCCGCATCGCAACGATTTATTTATTCCACTTGGATACCTAATACATATATACACATGTATATAATTTCAACAAAAATCAGACATACAGAGAGAGAGAGAGAAAAAGAGAAATAAATGGACGTTAGTCAAATTGTCAACCATTGTCTTCTCACCATTACGAAATTTACAATGAAACTAGGAAGAGAAAAAAAAAGAAGAAAGAGAAATAAACGTTCATACAAATTTTAAAGATTCATTTCGTCCATTTTAAAATTTACGATTTACCGTTTCACCCCCTCTCCTTTTTTAAAAAAAAAAGGAGAAAAAGAGAGGAAGAGAAATGAACGGTTGTTAAATTTTCAAGACTTATCCCACCTATTAACAAATTTACGATAAAAACTGGGATAAAAAAGGGAAAAAAAGAATCAGACAGACAGACAGACAGACAGTGCAGTGCAGTGCAGTGCAAAGCAGAGCAAAGCATAGAAGAGAAGAGAAGAGAAGAGCAGAGAAGAGCAGAGCAAAGAGGGGGAAACGGATATGCGTGCATCGGTCGTCCTATTACGCTGAAGCGTACTTACGATTATGTACCGTACACACACGTACGCGCATGCATTATGTCACGCGCGTCTGCCGGTTATCCATTACCCCAACCCCTGTCGGCACGATGAGAGGGACTAAAAGAGAAAACGAGAAAGAGAATGAGAGACGGAAAGACAGACAGAGAGAGAGAGAGAACAAGAACGAGAAGTGGTGGTTGAGGATAGAGAGAGAGAGAGGGGGGGTGGTTAGAACGAGTTTATATCCTGGAAAAGCCTGCCTCTCTATCCAATGATAAAAATTACGACCGAGCAAACAGAGGAGAGTGATTTACAAAGAAGAAAAAGAAAGGAGGAGATGGTAGAGAGAGAGAGAGAGAGAGAATGGTGGATGAGGAGAAAGAAGAAGCAAACAAAAAAGAAGAGAAAGAGAGTAAGGAAAGGGAGGAAAGGAAAAACGTACCGCTTATAACGTTGGAACTCTCCCCTGTGTACACTTCTTTTTTCTTCATGTTTTTTTTTTTTTTTTTTTTTTTGTACGAAAGGAAAAAAGAGAGGGTGGTAAGCAACTGCTCCAAGTCACAGTGGCGATGATGGTGGTGGTTGTGGTGGTGGTGGTAGTAGTGTAGTGTAGTGTAGTGTAGTGATAGTTCTAGTGGTAGTGGGTAGTGGGTAGTGGTAATGGTGATGGTGATTGTGATGGTGATGGTGATGGTGAGTTCCAGTAAAACGGTTTATGCACTTGTAGGAGAACCGTGAGTGTGGAGTTTAATTACCAGACCCTCTTGCGAGTTCATTAGATATATTAGACAGTACTTAGGGGAATAAAATATGTGTGCGTTTATTGGGTCGGGAGAAAAGTTTCTTTTTCTATTTCATAATTTGTAATCCTGAATCTTTCAAATAATTTCAAATTGTTTTTTTGGCTAATGTTAACTTTAATTACCGGTTGTCGCAACTTGTTAACGTGTCGATCTTGCTGAATTTTCTAGCGATTGATTGACTACAATGAAGTTTAACTTTTGACATCTACAATTTTCAAATTGAATGAACAACAAAAATTGAACTATTTTGTTTTTATTACTCTGTGATGTGTCAAGTTTCAAATGTAAACAAGTGTTGATAAATGTGATTAGTATTACCAAAGTTATTAAATATCTTAAATATAATATCATCTATTAGAAAAATAGGAAAAAATCTGTTCGCGACCCCAATATCATTTGTGTATACGCGGTTTCTTTATTCTTTTGATATTTCACACAGCAAAAGAGGAATTTCTTATTCATCTGTTGGTTATGTGTCGTCCTTTTTCTTTGTCTTTTTCTACACAGAGAAAGAGAGAGCGTCGGGGTTTTAACTCTTTGCTCTTTGCGCTCGATTCTCTGTCTCTGTTTTTTTTTCCCCTCCTCTTTTGTATCTTTTCTGATTCATCCTCCTTCTTTCATTTTTTTTTTTTTTTTNTTTTTTTTAATTGTTTCTTTTTCTTTTCTTTTTTTGTCTCTGTTATTCGCGTACGTTACCCTACCACTTCAGTGATTCGACGAATTCACGTTTAAAGCCTTCTTTGTGATCTCTTTTTCCTTTTCCTTCCCTTTCTCTCTCTCTCTCTTCCACTACCATTTACAACGTCGATATTTTAATTGTAAGCAGAAGCATTCCGCGCGAATGGACTTTTAAATCGTGATCGTGGTAGAAAATTGCGGCGCTCCTTTCTCTCTTTCTTTCTTTCTTTCTTTCTTTTTTTCTTTCTCTTTTCCAGGATTCATATAATAGGCGGACAAAATTTCTTTACGAGGAATTTAAGCGTAAGAAAATTCGTAGAATTACAATATGATTTTTATGAATGAATTTAAAAAGTTTTACTCATCGTTCTTTAAATGAGAAGTAGCAAAATGGTTTTCTGGTATTTAACAAATGAAATAAAAATAAAGACGATCGTGTCATTGATAAAGTTACTTATTTTTTTTATTATTATCATTATTATTATTATAATCATGTTTTATATTATAAAAAGCTTTTTCGATTATTCAAGTATAATCTAAATCTATTGCAACATAATTATCTATAATACATACTTAAGAGGGTGAGTTAACAAAATGTTTGATTTTCAACAACAAAATATTTTTTGTCTTTTTTTTGTTTTCAAATAAAAGTGAATTTAACTGACAAAAATTGTTTTTCTATAATTAAATTCAAAACTTTTCAACCGACGTACATATGTCCTCATGTTATTTGGTTGATTCGTTTAATTTGCAAGCATATTACATATGAATTATCATGTACAACATGATATGTAAACTAGAATAAATATATATACGTAAATATCGTGACATTCGTCCATAAAAGTTAAGGGAATCGATAAAGAGTTGAAATCATCGCTAGAAGGGTTGCGCGTAATTAAATAAATTCAATATCACAATTTGATATGGTATGGTGGTATAGTAGTATCCATAAACCCCTGTATCTACACCTTTACCTATGGTACCCTAAAAGGACGGCAAGTTGAAAATATTACGTTCGCCTGAACGAACGCAAAATCACGTACTACATACAACATATATTGCAATGATATTTATTGCACTCTTGCGCCCTGTAATTTCTTTAGGGTGCGCTTTTAAATACGGCTAAATTATATGCTTGCTTTGGCTCGGGCCTCCGGTTCCACGTGCATAAATACCGTTCCACGCCCGGCTCTCTCTCTCTCTCTTTCTCTTTCTCTTTCTCTGCACGCGGACCGCAAAACTCTCATAATATTCATCCGACATCGTTTTTGTTATTTTCCGTGTAGTCGTTTTTTTTTGTAATTTTATTTTATTTTATTGTATTGTATTTTTTATTTTATTTTATATCGGCCATTTAATAGTAATGCAACAAAAAAGCAACAGAAACATAAGAAGAAGGAGAACGATGGTTCTTAAACGATACCGGTTTTGTTGTTTTTTTTTTGTACTAAAAAAATGTTCATTGGATATTCATTGTTATTTAAATAATGTGGTTTTTGTCTGGCGGTTATATTTATACGGTTGTCATTAAAATATAAATAGGTTTATCGAAGGGTTAAAAGGTGGAAGAAGGGAGAGTTAGTTTGAAGGATTTGAAAGATTTGAAGGGTTTGATGGAACAAAAGGAACGAATTTCTCGTCGACTTAAAATCATGCGGAATAATTCCGTCTGACTGTGCCGAGAGAGCGAACACAACGATCGATCATTGGACAACGGAAGAGTATTTAAAAATGGCGTCGGATAGAACGGAAATAAAACGGACAGCTCGAAGAAGACACACGGAAGAAAGATAAGAAAAATATTGTGTGCGTGGCCGTGTGTGTGTGTGTGTGTATTTTATTACACGTGGAGTACCGTAACTCTATCGTATACGTTACGTCATTTACGAGATATAGTTAGACAGACACTACCGGTCAAAGTTTGGATTCCTTAGGTACATTCCAAGAAAAAGAATATTTGTAGGAACAAATGAGCTCCTTTAAAGCAACCCAGGTAGATTTATTCGTCAAAATATTTAAGAACAAATAATATCTTTTAAAAAACATTTTCTATAATATTATTTTTTTTTTTAATCTAAGAATAAGTTTTTTTTTTTTTTTTTTAAATTATACTTCTGTAAGCAAAACAGCCTTTTTTTTTTAAATGACAATCTGCTGACATATTTCCGTCAATTCATTGACATTTATCGACAATTGCCTCCTGATTTTGATGAAAATCAAAAAATGATCATCTCGTGTCGAATTTTCGTCTGGTAGTGTGTGTATGTATATTTATTTTTATTTATTGTTAATAGTAATTAATGATGTAAAGATATCGCGCGGGGATCTTTCTATTCCTCGTTTCTAAAGCGGAACAAACACAACTGAATATTAAGTGACGTTGAACCTGCAATAGTTAGCTCGACCTAGATGCCATGCGACGTGATCGATAGATCGCATACACAGACAGACTCGTCGTGAAAGGAACTACTCCCGTATTATGATGTCGGTTTTAACATCGTGTTTTTTTTTTTTTTTTCAAACATTTTCTGATACTTTTCACGGAAAAATAAATCAACCTATTTAAGATAGAAATTTACAAATTTAATTTAAATAATCATTTCATTTTTGTTTATTTTAATGTTAATCTTATTTATGATTTTTATGAAAAAAAAAAACAAAAAGTGTCTAAAGAATTTGATGAGACCAATGTAATTGGAAAATAATTCTTTTCTTTAAAGTTGTTTTATCAAAAATTTAATACCAATTGCAATTTATTATTATTTATATATAATCATATATATTTTTATACTTTATAAAAAAGTATTTATTTTTATATAATTAATTTTATATAATAAATTAAACAAATGTTTTTAAATTTACTTTTTAACAAAATCTTATAGGGCATATACGTGCATACTTAATGTTTGCTTAATCTATATTAAATATGCAATTTATATTATTATTATCATTATTACTACTTTTCTATTATTGTCATCATCATCCTTTTCATTATCATTATTATTCTTTTGTCTTTCGTTTTTCTTTTCTTTTTGATTTTTTTTTCTCTCTATTTGAGTATAGAAGTAGAATTTCTTTTATCTATGGTATACACACGTTGGAATATTTGAAGAGTCCTCTTATAAACTCATCTTGATCTTTATCTCGATAATGATACTTCGGTACTGGAGGCTTACAAAGCACACTCGTAATACTCGTGCAACAACGATGACAACGATGAGAATGACAGAAAGGGGAGCGTCTCTCAATAAAGTGTCATTTTTTCCTACTTCCTTATTAAACTTAATTAACTTTTTGATTTTTAATTACATCTCTCTCTCTCTCTCTCTCTCTCTCTTTCCTTCCTTCTCTCTTTTCTTATCCTTGTGATTTAAGTACCACTCATGTTTTTTTTACTTTCTCATGTCATAAGAACCATTTTTATGACGTATCAAATAAAATGAGAAGATACTTCTTTGTGTTTGATGATTATTCGTCAAATATTTTTGTCAATTCAGCTTACTTCGTAAAAAAAAAAAAAATCGTTATCCATGCAACTTGCTGCAATCTATTCTTTCGTTTATTCATATCTCGAAGTATTTGCTTGCTTACTTCGAATATGAAATCTAGGAAGTAGAATAATAGTTGGTATCAAGAAATGCGCAGACTATGGGAAAATTGTACGAAGAAGTTCTTTCAAATTTTCTTCGACGATCCTTTCTCATCTTCTCTTTTCTTTTCTTTTCTTTTTTTTTTCTTTTCTTCTCTTCCCTTTTCATTCCCTTTCATTCCTTTTCTGTTCTTTTCTTTTCTGTTCTTTTCTTTTCTTTTCTTCCCTTTACGTATCCCCATTATTCAGGATACACAAAAAATCTTAGCTTTTATCAATATTGACAAGCAACCATTTGAAAGAAAAGTTTGAGTAATTACTGAAAATGACAATAAAAGGCCATAAGAGTATTTATTTTGAATGATCATCATCAGAGAAAATTGATTTGTAGATTGAAAATAAAAAGTTGTCTATTATAAACAGATCTTCTTATATATATATATATATATATATATATATACATGTGCATTTATGCAATTTATAATATTTATAATATTAACCGTTTGTGTGTGTGTGTCACACGTCCATGCTGTTTCCCCTCGGTTTTATAACTCCTTAGAGACCATGATAGAGTAAAATATTTTTTACTTTCAAATACTAGGAAATATTTGACAGTTGAAAAGAAGAAAGAAGAGAAATTTTGACATAAGCAAACTTTTTTTTTTTTTTCCTAGTAAAAGGGAGGACAGCATTTCTTTAGAAAAGACATGTGTGATTTCTGCGGTAACTTTCAATGGGAAATCAAAGGAAAGAATTTCGATCATTGGATATTTTTCGTAGGACTATTTTCGCTTGTTTTTTTCTTCTCTCTCATCGTTTAAATTGTCATCTTTCTTTATTTAGGCGCTAAGTTCTCCCTCTCTTTTCTTCCGGGTAATTAGTTAGGGAAAAGGAGCCCTCAGTGTAAGAAGAAATTGTGCTGGCAACAAGATGCCGTCCTTATTGTATGTATCAACGGGCAAGGAGAGAATGAGTTAAAGGCTTCAGTAAGGATGACGAGGGAGGTTGCTTGGAGGAAGGTTGAAAGAAATAAAGATGGAAAGAAAAAAGTAGAGAAAAGGAGAGATAAAGAAGAATCGGAGAAGAGACCGCATCGAACCGGCGTCGGCGGCGGCGGCGGCGGCGACGGCGGCGGCGGCGGCCTCACGAAAAAGGGATGAGGCTGGAATGAAAGAGAGACAGTCGAACAGAAAGTTAGAGAGAATAGGAGAGAGACAATGAGTACGAGAGAAAGTAGAAGAGAGATAATGAGGGTGAGAGAGAGACAGAAAGAGAAAGAAAGAGAACGGTTTGTTTCAGTCGATGATACAGCATGCTCTGTGCTGTGTGTGTGTGTGTGTGCGTGTATACGTGTACGTAGTATGGAGGGGTATGTAGAGAATGAACGAAGAAGAGAGAGAGGGAGAGAGAGAGAGAGAGAGAGAGAGGAAGGAAAAGAAGAGGCGTCCGTTTGGTCGGGTCTCTCTTCCTGGAAGCCAACAATAATAGCAGCCTCGAGAAGAGAACAGAAGAAAAGAGAGAAGAGAGGAGAGAGTATGGTATTGTGTGTGCGGTTCGATTCTATGTGTGTTTGTGCTGTGTACGTGTCATGTGGTTGGCTTCGACCGATGACCGAACGCTACTTTTGCTTCTAGGAAAATACCTAGATCGCTGCGGGTCGTTGGGTAGGCAGGCAGGCAGGCAAGCAAGCAATATCCCTTTTTATAAAGCCGAACCTTCGCTATGGATGAGATGGTATGTTGTGCGCCGTTCATAAGGATGAACAGGAGAAAGAAAGTGGGTAGTCGTAAACAATCGGAAAATTTACAGATACCCCGACCAAACGAAAAACGAATAACTCTTCGGACGATGACGCTCTCTTGACGTGTGATCCTCTTCGTTTCGATCATCTTACAATACAGTGTTTCTCAACTTTAACATATTGTTGCTTTCAATACATTTATTTTTCCTATGGTACCAAGGATTAAATGTGTTCACAATTGATATCTAAAAGTTATGATTTATTGTTTTTTTTTTTTTAACATATCGTTTTTGGAATTCTCTTTATGATTAATTAAATGAATGTTTGAAAGATGAGCCTATGTTATTATACATACATACTTTAGAATTTGTAACATAGGATACAACAAAATTTAACATATAGTACCTTTTCCCAAGCACCCATTCAATTACTTATTTTTTTGCCATAAGGTAAGGGCTGTTAATTAAAATTTAACGTGATTCAATACGTAATTTGTGCAATAATTTATTAGGATGAATAGGTGAAAATATTACGCGTTTTTCATATCATTGCCTTTTTTTAATATCAATTATTCATTACCCAATGATTCAAAGTTTTCCAATAATAAGTCTTATGCAATGATTACAATGATTATGCTTACTATTATATTATTTGTTTTATTTTTAAAACAAAACTTCTCCAATTTGTAAAAGTTAAGCCACAACGTGGATTATCGATTTTTATTATATCCTCTTGTTAAAAACTGAATGTTTTATAAATCTTTCTCTCGCGTTATTTTCTCGATTCTCTTTCATGTTAGATTAAAAGGGGAGGAAAAGTTATACATCAAAACTAAACAAAGCAGAAGATAGACAAGAGAATTGGAGAGGATGAAGAATGAAGAAGTAAAAGTAAAAAAAAAAAAAAAGTCAAATAACGAAACGAGAAAACGAAGCTTTCAATGTAGTAGGGGGGGGGGAACAATGTTCTCTTTCGAAAGAAGCAAAGTAAAATTCAGTCTTTTGTGAAAATACAAGTACAAATAAAATGTACACGGGAGATAGAAATCAATTGAAATCGTTTTGCATTTCGACGAACCAACAAATGAACGAATGATAGTGCGTGAGTCAGAGAGATAGATGCCCCGGTATGCATCGTCAAACGTCTACTCGGATTTACTGTAAATACTAAAAACAGTTCTGGGTAGTAAGTAGTTGTATTTTATTTAATAAGTAACGCAAAGTAATTTGATACACTAATGACATTTAAATTACGAAGGGTTTAGTATGATTAACGTTACTCTTTTATTTCAAATTGTATACATCAGTGTTTCTCAACCTTATGCCCCATTATTGGAATGGATTAGAGCTAGGGGAATATCATTTCTAATTCAAACATGTATAGTATTTTTAAAATGCTACTTCTTTTACAATATCGAATAAAATTGAGGATAGGAATTGAATAATTTTTCATGTAATTTATATTTCCGTAATATTGGTCTTTCGAGTGTACGTACGATGCTTGTATAAAGTTTCTTCTCTTCCGTACACAAAACAGTCACAGTACCAACAAAACCAAAATAACAGCAAAAATAATTAAAAAAAAAAAAAAAATGCTGTGTTAGATTTATAGGAAAATATTTGTATAACTGAACAATCCCAATAAAACTTTAGGCCCGTATTTTAATAGCCAAAGCTTGAATGGAATTACGTCCGGCAGAGTTTCGTGTCGTAGTTCCAACTCGTCATGTCGGTGTCGTTTGATCTGCAAGCGAGCCACCATACTATTACCATTACCACTACGACTACACCATTACTGTCGATGGCCATACACGCGATTAAGCGTTGAATCTAAATGAATTCTCATCGTTACACGTATATCCGAGCGACTCGATAAATTGCCTGACCGATTTTCGATAAGATTATAGAAGTCGATAAAGATTTTTCAAAATTATTCTCTCCTTCCACCTTTTAACCTTTCCTCTTTTCCTGTATTATAATCTAGACCTTTTCCAATCATTATTTTAATTTATTTTATTCTTCTTTTGATCTATTTAATCTTAAGGAAGGGAATGATATTTATATTCGTTTTTATACCAAATTTTAGTATACGGTTATATCACAATTTGAACTCTACAGAAGAATATTGCTGATTTTCGTCAGGGTTGTTGCATCAGAAATGCATTACGTTGCATGATCATTTTCTCCTGATATAAATTGTTTTTACCTATACCAAGAAACGTAATTTTGGATAGACCGCATATTGCCACCCCCCTCCCTCCCTCCTATGCCAACAATTTTCAACATAGAATTTTAATATATAAATAAATTGAAAAAAATATAGGCAGACTCTGATATCTACGATATTATTTTAATGTTGATTCCGTTAATCCTAATTACGTATAATCAAAATGAAAATTATTTTTTCATTGAAATTCTCTTATTATAGATATATTGCACTTTTAAATATATTTATATATATATATTATTCTGTAATTCGCAAAATAAAAATCACATAATACAATTCTCTAAAGAAATAATTTTTTGAATCCAAAATCACTTGACAATGCATAATAATATTATCTTTTACGCGGATCCTTTGAAGTATGGTCCAAGTTTTGTTGTTGTTCACGTCTGGTCGAAGTATCCAGTTTTCATTTTCTTTGAGTAGGGATCTAGTAGAGGAATGCGCAATCATTGTAAACCGTATGATTGTGTTTAACCTTTTGAATGGATTCGTTGGAATTCGTTTGTGCCTTTTCAAAAAAAAAAGAAAAAGAACGAGGGTTGAAAAAAGGGGGAAAAAAAGAGTGGGAATGTGAAAAAAAGGGTCATTTTTCATTTCCATGAATTTGTTGGATGTTTCAGTCGTTGGTGGGAATACCGAAGGTAGCGATTCGGAAGAACTTTTAGGGAGCGTCGCGACGCCTTGTACTGGTTCCCCCCCGCTACCTGCGGAATCGCCTCAGGTCACGGTCGATGGAACCGCCAGTCCGGCACCGCCAGCTCCAGGAAACGATGAACGACCTACCAGCAGTACGACGAAACAGCTCAGTTTTGAGGTACCGTCCCATTTTTCCTTTTCCTTTTCCTTTTCCTTTTTTTTTTCCTTTTTTCTGAATCCCATAGTTTCTGGTTTCACTTTTTGTCGATTCCCGTGAAGATGCATGAGAAAGAAAAAAGAGGGACATAAAAATGATTAATGGAAATAAACTTTCCTTTTTATATTATAAGCCGAAGGAGTTGTTCCTTTTGATTTATTTTTCTTCTTTTTAACAGTGTGGTTAAAAATAAATATTTAAATATATATATCATTTTATCTAGTGATAAGGAAGATAAGTAAAATCATTGGGCAGAGTTATGTGTGAGAAATTCATTAGAATTGAAAATGTTAACAACAATTTTGCAAACATTTGTGCTCAATTGTAATAAACAAAAATTAAAATCTAAATATGCATTACTTTTTTCATTGTCATGATAAGAAATTTATTTGGAAATAATATTAACGATAAAAGGAAAGAAACCCAAGCAAGCGGTTATTCGATAAAAGGGTCATTTCGTGGAAGTTGGGTTCATTGTTGCGTGGCCATAAACAAGTTTGTATAAACACGTTAGGTGCCACGTGGCAGCTTTAGGTATATCGTACTAACTTACTTGGGGACTAAACACCGATGGTGTTCCTTCTTTTTCCCTTTGGTATATCCTGTTTTTAGAACAACTAACGCACTTAAAGTGGGTTTACGTAATGAGCTGATTCAATACCAAGTTTAACGTTACCAACGATATCACAAGCAACATTCCAAACTCTCGATTTATCAACGCATTTCATTTCCGTTTCCTGTTGATTCAAGAAATCCAAATCTAAAATCAAATTCAATAGAAAGTAGTTCGTTGAACATTATTTAATTCTTGATATCTGTTTATAACGAAAGTATTATAATAGGACAGATTTATAAATAGATTGAAAGAAAAATAGAATGGGGATTAAAGTAGATGATCGCAAGGATCTAAGAGAATAGAGAAGCATCAAGCAAAGACCCCAACTATCCTTTAGTTACCAAGATATTGATATCGATATCGATATGCGCTCGAACGTCAAGTTCAAGGTATCTCGTATTTCTCGAGCCGTGTAAGAAACTTTACAAGAAACTTGTCCTTCGACTCGGCTGTCGTAAAGTTCTCTTTTACGACAGTTGCCAAGGATCTATAAACTTCAAATCTTTCTTTCTTTCTTTCTCCTACATAAAAAGGAAAGCTAAGCAATAAAAGTTACGTATTTTTCGCAGGAATTCGAGTGCGACGTTTCGGTTGCCGAGGGTGATCGAAGAAGACAAGAGTTTTCATTTACACTTTATGATTTTGATGGGCATGGAAAGATAACGAAGGACGATATAGCCGGTCTAGTTACTACCATTTATGACACTCTTGGTGCGTCCATCCAAGTGCCACCGTGCGGCAGTAAAACGATTAAGGTCAAGCTGACTGTATCGCCTGATCAACGTGCCGGACAAACGCGTACCACCTGCCCAAATTCTCAACAAGGGCCAACTACTACGACCACTACGACTACGACAACAACTACGAGCTTACCAGCTAATTCCCCTTACTGTCACGTGAAGCACGCGGCCTCCTGTACCGGTGGTAATCATCATTATCACTCGACGACAACTCAAACGCATGCCACTCATGGCTCGCGCAAAGTTCCTAGAAGGAGAAGACCCACTCGGCATCGTTGTCAGGTGAGAAAGAGAAAGACTAAATATGAGAGAGGTAGAGAAAGAGAGTGAGAGTGAGTGAGTGAGTGAGTGAGTGAGGAGACCAGTCATCGTCGTCGTCGTCGTCGGCTTTCTTTTCTTTCAAATAAAAATTCTCTCTCCTCCTGCTTCTTCTTAGCTGCTTACGATCCTCTCCTCTTTCTCTTCTTTTCTCCTCTACATCCTCATCTTCTTCATCATCATCATCTTCTTCTTCTTCTTCTTCTAATAAGCTTTCTTGGAGATGCACAAAGGAGATGAAATTCCGTTGATCTCTACCACGAAGTTTTCTTCCTGGAAAAAGTATCCTCCTGGCGGAATAAGTATACCTACAAACCTAAAAAGTTCTTTCTTTCACCGATCCCATCGCATTTCTCCGTTTGTTTCATTTCTTTCGGGTTTATATTACTTTTGGATGGATTGGATTATATAGGACTTTTGAAGGTTCCTTTTTTAGGGTATACCCCAGGACTGCTGCTGTTTCTTTACGGCAGTCTGCTGGTAGATTCTAACTCCACTCTCTTTCTCTCTCTCTCTCTCTCTCTCTCTCTCGTATTTTGAATTCTTCCTTGTTTCGAACGGACCAAGCGGTAAATTTGAAAGTGGTCTGATAAATTATGGGGTAGTATGTAGTATACTGCGTTTTATATATACTGTTGTGGTCAGTCGAGAGAAGAAGATCGTGTTTCCCTTTTTTCTTTCTCTCTCTCATCTTGCAAGCCTTTATTTTTTTTTTTATTATTTATTTATTTTCTTTTTTATTTTAGACGCAACAAAGAGAAGCAGAGACGCACAGCGAGGATGACGCCGAAAACACGCGAAGCAGCCGCGTGAAACAGGAAGAACTCCGTAGGAGGGTCGGCCCGGTTCCTCATTTACCATCGCCTTATTCGAACAGTTCGGAGGGTGATGTCAGCGACGACAGTGATACTTCGCCCGCTTTTTCTCCCTTCACACCCTTACTCACTACGAATCAACGAAAACGTAGTGGAGCACTCCAAAGGCAACAGCTGTTAGAAATTATACAGGCTAACATGGAAAAGAACAATCTCAGTTTTCATACACCGAGGTGGGTCATCCAAAAATATATTATTCAGTAATTAATTAACTTAAAATCCATTAGATGAACGACCGACTATTTTTTGTCACGGATACAAAAAAGTATTTAAATTTAGCGAAATTTATTTCAGACAAGAATAAAATTGTACTTTGGTAACTGTTATTTAAACAAATATCTTGCAATCTATAGAAAATCATCAGTTAATACTTGATTTACTTTTATATTCTTATATCACGTAGCTTACGGGATGATAGGACAAACTGTTTTACCGACTGACGCATTTCGGAGCAACAAAATCTAAAGTATGATTTTAGTTTATTGATCTAAGTAGTTTGCATCCACATCCCTGTAATTCGTTTAGAAGTGTGCCTTTTATTCTTGAAAAAGTGTTAATGAAATTTATAATATTAAGAAAGTAGATCAAAACAATCATACGTTGAAAAATTTTTCCGATATAAATGCTCCTTCCTTAACTTTCGAGATTAAAAAATACAAAAATAAATTAATCATTGTACTGATATTCCAGGAAACGACATCAAAACGAACATCTACGCGTTCCATCTCGAAGTCCTCACATCGAGCCAACGAGCGTTCAAACATCGAACTACAACCAAAACGGTCGACCACCTTCGGAGTCTCGACAATCAACGATGACTTATCACAAACCGGTACGGGAAAATTCCCATCACACAGTCGCATTTTCGAAATTACCAACGAAAACCCGTGGCAATTTGAAAAAGACACGGGGACTGCATGGTGGTATCCAACAGCAGCAGCAGCAGCAGCAACAACATCAGCAACAACAGCAACAGCAACAACAGCAGCAACAGCAACAGCAACAACAACAACAGCAGCAACAGCAACAACATAACCACCATCACCATCAACAGCAACAAAATCAGCAGCAACAACAACGTTCGGGAATAACAACAGCGGCACCAACGACGACCACGACGACGACAACGACAACAACCCAATCGTCGAAATCAGGGCATCTTCAACAGCAGGGTCAACAACAGATCTCAGCTCGTAATATAAACGGTCCAACGATAAACAACGAAAATCAACATTTGTTAGGCAATAGGAACATCGTCAATCTTATTCCAAATAACAATCAACAAAACCAGATTAATCAGAGTTCGATAATAAATAACCATAATAACATCCAGAGGCAAACGGAGGGACAATACATTCATCAGTCCCAATCGCAATGCGGTAAAGCTAGCAAGAAACATCAATTGAAACACGCAACTAGAGAACAAGATCAAGCAAGGGCCATGGCCCAAGTCGTTCGCTGGCTCGAACGTGAATTTTCTCAAAATGCGGTCGCTGCTACTACTGGTCGAAGACATGTTCACGAACACATTCATCATCATTATCATCACTATCATGCAGAAGCTCTCGTTTGATCATCTTTTATCGAAGAAACGACGCAAAGTCATCTCTAAAAATGCATCTAACTGAACTTTGTCTTTATTTATATTCAGTTAAATAACACAAGGAGAACATAAAAATTAGTGACGACACGTGACTTGACAATAAGTAAAAACAATTTTCACGATCTTGACATTTTTTTACGGACAAGAATGTACCGTATATTTTTTCTATTTTTATAAAATAGTTTTCTTCTTGTATAGGACAGACTGTTGTTTCTTTTTCTCCAAGAGAAAAACTCTGACTGCTGAGTTACGATACTCGTGATCTTTGATCATACTAGAGATTTTTTAGATACTTGGATCTTAATGAACAATTATAATTTAGACCGTCGTGTGTTGGACTTTGACGGAAAATAAAAAATTATGTTCGACAAGAAGTAAAAATCGTCAATGAACAAATGTTTTATTGCAATGGGGGTTGTGTAAAGGGGGACAAAAATGAAATATTTTAATTAATACGAATTAGCAATACCGAAACTAACTCCGAGAAGAGTATTAATATAATGCATTGTTCACGATACTCAATGTCCGCGCGAATTAAATTAAATTAAATTAAGTTAAGTTAAGTTAAGTTAAGTTAATTTATATTAGAATAAATTAAATTAAATTAACGAATAGTTGAAAAAGTATGATGGAGTATGCTAAGGGATCCGATTTTGAAAATGGTGCTCTTTTTTTTAAAGATTTCAACGAATCGTTGTTCCGTATTATTAATTGGCCAACAATTAACCATGATAACAAACAACAAGAGCCTATTTTACAACGTTCATAAATCAATCGTGATGTTAAATTTATATTGGTGTACGTAATTCATTTGCTGTTTTTTTTTTTTTTTATACGAGTCAAAAATACGCTTATGCATTTGAAAAAATGAAATCACTGCGCTATACTTTCTGTTGTCATATTTTTTAATTTCTTTTTATGCACTCAAAATTCAGGAGAAAATATCAAGGACGCGAATCGAATCGTTTTTGTAACTCTTTGAAAATAATAATAATAGTTATAATAATAATAATAGCAATAATAATAATAATAATAATAATATTAATAATTAAAAATTGATCGAACGAATACGCTTTGTATAATAATTAATAATCGAGTAAATTGATTTTGTGTAAATAAATGAATGTTACCTTTTAAAAAAGAATTTGAAAAAGGTAAAAGAGAAAAGAAACAGAAAATGGATATTTTTCTGAGCAGATAAATAAAGGAATGCAATTGAAATGAAAATAAAAATTAATGAAAATAAATATTTATATATCACTTAAAATTTATTGTTTACGGTATATATAACATATATGTTTATATATACATACACACACATATTATGAAATGCTTTTTCAAATCCTTGACAATATTACATAGAAAAGTGACGCTCTGTAAAAGCGCGACGTGTTTTATATACATTTATAAAAATAAGATATTTTTCATTTCGAAGTAAGAAAGTTTTCGCTAATTAGTAGTTATTAAAGTGAAACTAGAATAAAATTAAAGTCATCTAAATTGTATATATATATTTTGCTATCAAATGACCCGATCATTTGTTACGAACTTAGAGAAATGAAAATAATTTTTTTTAATGATAAGAAAATTATTATTATTATTATTATTATTATTATTATTATTATAAGTGCTTAAAAACTATTTAAAATATTTAAATCTTTCAGTGTTATTAAACAAATTATTGAGGCAAGGATAAAATGATTTGTCTCAATTATAAAAATTATTTTTAAAAATATTCAAACAAGTCGTCTTCATTTTGACGCAAAATTTTTAAACTGGTCTACCGAAAAAAAGAAAAATGAAAGAGAGAAGAAAAAAAGAAAAATTATTATTTGTTTTCTTTTATTATTATTATTATTATTATTATTATTATTATTCTTATTATTAATATAAATTATTAATATATAAATAAGGAAATAAGGTTTAAATCGTACGAGAAAAAACATGGTGATAATTAATATTTTAATAGTGCCTTGTAATCTGCTTTATTTAAACAACTACCAACCACACAATGATTTTCATTCGTTTTTCTCATGTGCAATTTTTAAAAATGTTCGAACCCTTTTTTTCAAATGATTTTTTTTGTTATTTTTTTTTGTATAAAAAATACACTGCGCGTCCCTTCTTTTTTTTTCATATTTGCTCATTTTTTAAATTCCTTTTTTTTTTTTTTTTTCGTTAAAACGAATCTTCCGCCAATTGTTTAATCCTCGATCTATTAAACATATTACATTCGTGCTATTATTATTATTATTATTATTATTATTATTATTATTATTATTATTGTTATTAATATTATTATTGTTATTATAATATTAAATTGCGTATAATTTATATCATTCGAAAGGATGCATGATACATTCTCGTATCACCCGGAACAATGAAAAAACATGACAATATTTTTTATATCAAATCTTAATGAAGAATATTATGATTATATTCAATAATAGTAATTTAATAGTTACTAATATTATATTCGAATTTAAAATGCGACGACAGATAATAATTACTGTACATTTTTCGTCCTGAATTAATACGACAAACATATCGTATTTTTCCAGGCGTGTAATTTTATATTGACCTTTGTAACCACTTGTGTATATATATATATACACACATGTATATATATGTATATATATATATATACATGTTATATATGTATACATATATATATATATTTATATTTCGTAGCGTTTTTTCTATCGATATTTATTAAAACTTTTTTATATTACATCGTTGGTTGTTGCATTCCTCCTTTTCTCTCCCTCCCCTATTATTTGTTATTTATTTTCTAGTATACATATGTATATACAAGTTGTCTCGTAATCGAGTTCAGGACTCAGTTCAGGAGTGAACAAGAGATACAAAACAAACCATGAAAAAAAAAAAAATGTATCAAAACATTTAACCCTATTTGATTGTGTTTCAAAATTATTGCCACTTTTGCGTCCCTATAATCCGTGACAGTTTGTTCTTTCTTTTTTTTTTTTTTAGAAATTACTGATCATCCTTGATTTGTATTCGCAAGAAATATACGTAAGACATAGATCATTGCTTAGAAATTCAAATTAAGAGTTATCATCCCTAGTAGCATAAAATATTGAAAAAAATATTCAATACACATGTGTATTTAATATTAAAAAGAGATTCAATGTCTTTTTTTTAATATTAAAAATATATGTATTGAATATTTTTCAATATTTTGTGCTACTAGAGGGATCATTTTGACCACTTTCTATGAAGATTAGCTATCACAGATTATTGAAACGCCAATAGTGAATATAATTGTGAAACGTAGTCAAATAAGACACATGTTTTTACGAATCTTCTCCATTATCTTTTTTATGGCTCTTGTTCATTTCTAAATTAATATTATGAAACATCTTGCATATATATATTATATTATACAATTATATATTATATAATATTTATATTTTGGAGACATGTGTTAAATACACTCATCATCGCATCGTCGTAACACAAATCCTCATTCTTAAATCGAACTATTTCTTTTTTTTTTAAGCAACTAACTTCATGCGATATATTATATAATGATTATTATATAAACAGGGATATTATATGTCTAAACAATTTTTATAAAACCACATGAAATTATTTTCAGCCAAGAGAGATTTTAGAATTATTTCTGTAATACTTGTTCATTTGTTCTGTTTTTTTTTCTTTTTTTTTTTT